>JZLH01S0097185.1:45136-62771 GCA_001188425.1 Eucidaris tribuloides | reverse complement strand
AAATTGAATAAGAATCCTGGATTGTATGAAAAGTTCACGATAAAAATGTGGCAAGTTAAGTGTTAGAAAAAGGAAGACCTACTTCAGGAAATTAAGACCCTACTCCTAGAAAGAAAGTTATGAATGAAGTTGCACATTAGCCATAATACAGCTAAATACCTACAACAATTTGCATTACAGGTCCCTCGAAGTGCTGACAAGTTGTATAAAATTGTTATGAACTGTTTACTGATATGGCAACAGGTGAAACAAATACTGTAACTTATCACTATGGTCTTTTGGGAAAAGGGAAAACATCATTAATTTGAATGAAAAACATTTTTAGACTACTACATGCTTGACTTTTGTCTGAATTGTACTATTAGTTAAGACAATGACGTTTAAAACTTTTGCATTCAACTCTCGGGTTCTATGTGGGTAAAGGGACATTAACCTGATAAAGATGGTTTGATTTTGCTTTAACAGGCATCTCCCATAGACCGTGGGATGAGATATCTCATGTCTACTCTTCGTCATCGGATAAGAAGAAGATCGTTGAGGATGTGTGGAATAAGGGCCTGTGGGAAGCGAACCGTGCCAGAATAGTTCATTTGCGAGTGTTCAGGCAAACATGTGGGAAGCGTGCCTCCGAGGTACCAATTTGGTACGCTTTAATCTCTAATCTGAGGGAATCACACATTAAAGTATTGCAGAATGTGTTCAGGTGCTTGGCGTGGTACGGTACGGTTCGCCTTGGCACGCTCTAGACCACATCGGGAGGTGGTCCTCCCTGGCACGCTTCTGGAGCGATACGGTACGGTACGGTTCGCTTTAGGAGTGTTCAGGCACTTCCTCTGGCGCGGTTCGGTACGGTACGGTTCGCTTTAGGAGAGCGCTTGAACAGGCCTTAAGTATCAGTGTTAATACCACAATGAAAGTTGTCTGTATCCTTCCAGAACTCAAAAGGAATGACTCACTTCTTGCTTTGCTACAGATAGATCATCACGTTGGCATGCAAAGGGTTTAGAAATAGTCTAGGTGTTAACGACCTCAACGATTCATTCTCTGAATGAAATCACAATGGTTTCACTGTCACAAAGCAACAAGCTTGGGAAACCTAGCAAGCAATGCTATTTCTAGCATTTCATTTTCCTGCTTTTATCCATTCTGAATGCGTCAAACACCCCGTGAGATTGACTTTAAATGGATCCCACTGTCCCAGATTGATTAAGAAGCAGCAAAATATTTCTTTAAGTTAGTTGTGTTTCTCATCCAACCATCTCCGTTTTTTCAATTAGCGGCACTATCTGTTCTCCAATTACTTGCATGGTAGATTAGCGGTATACAGTATGTAGGGTACGCTTCCCACCCAAGAGAAAACTGCATCTAAGCGACTCTTGAATTCATCCAAACTTTACCATCTATTGTGATTGTGCCGGAGTCCTCATTTGTATGGTATGCCAAATCTGTACAACTGATATGATGGTATTGGCTTTTGAAATCAAATCACTCAATGGGAAAGAAGAATGAGGGAGAGAGAGAGGTAGAGAGTTGATGCATCGGAAAGAATACTTCGTCTTTGGGGAAGACCGGAGCTTTGTGTTATTGTGGTCAGCTAGAATATTGACCATTTCAATAGCCAAGGACAAAACAGGGGGTTCTTTCCACTGGTATAAATGTATAACGGCAATGGTGGCTATTCTATCACATGTGAAAAAGAGACGGTTGTGAAAAGAAATGAAAGCATCTATGGCAGGTGATTGTTTAAATGCTTTCAATAACTGCATTACACATGAAACCTTGCAAGGTATGCTTGGGGAATAGTTCTAGTTGTTCCTGACTCAAACTGATCTGTCTAACTAACTTTACAGTGTCTGGAGCCTATTTATAATAACAGGTTATCTCAACTTATAACTAAAATACACCTTTCTGTAGGCTTATGTATGATCTAAACATCATTGCCCCCCCCCCTTCTTAATATCATTAGGGCCTATGCTTTTGGTAAGCATGGTTTCTATCAAGGAGGTATTAGGTCTATCTCCTTGGTTTGAATCAGATACATGCAATTCATTCTTGTCTTTTGGCAGAAAAGGATTTTGTTCACACTAATGAGGTCTTTGCCCACCACATGCATTTGATTGATTTTTTTTAAGGGGGGAGGTGGGGGGTTGGGGATGGGTGGGGGGGAACCAAAATGTTGGGCCCTGGGAATTTGTTGAGGGGACTTGTCCCTCAGTCTACAACCCAGGGACAAACCTACCTACTCTAAAAGTCTCAATCAAATGATTTGCAGTTTTTTAGTCCTTGATGTGAAGAGTAACAGAAGCCTTGCTCAGCCTTTAGCAGGGCTCTGTTTACAACACACTGTATTACAGGTAGTGATACCTTGTAAAACTGTTTTCATTTGTTGTTGTTTGTTGTTGTTGTTGTCAAAGCACGTCATTGTCGCTCGCTGATGACGTCAATGAAGAGGAATAAGTGCGTCCCACATCATAATTACAATTACTAAAATTGAACTGTCCGATACGCATGGAGATACTCGGTACCGAAAACATACAAATTATCACTTCTCGCGCTGCAAACAAACAAAACTGTGGCTACAACAATTTTAAATGTCATTGTGTGTAACAACAATACAACCAGGAACTGTGGAAGAAAAGTAAATATTTCATTTGGTTCCTACAGATTCTGCTTTTTAGTCATTTTTCTGCACCGGATTGTCACTTTTGAATTTTATCAACCTCTGTTCTTTGTAAAGCGATTATGGGTATGCACATGTAGATATGCAGTCACAAAGGCCTATACTGCTCCTGACAATTTATAATAGTTCCTATTCCAAAGATTATAGGGATGATGAACAACAAAAACTGGTTATACACCCTCAAAGCTTGTAAAAAGATTAGGTACTAAACTTCCAGCAGTAGGGAGAAAATACCAGTAATACTAGAGAGCATATTTTTGTTTCAAGGAAGTACACTGGATTCTTCAAAAATTAAAAAAGAGAGAAATAAAAAATCAGAAAACCATTTTTGTCTTTGAATTCAGAAAACTACAGTAAGAAAGAGAAAGAGAGAGAGTCAAGCTGCCTCTGAAAAGCCATATGTTGGTCTGTGCTTTCACTGCTTACAGTTTACACCACTGTTAAAAAAACAGTTTGGTCAAAGAGTTTCCACAGTCCAGGGCAGGAAATAATTTTTTCATTTTCGGGGGGCTACTTTTCAAGCCTGATTTAGTGATTCCAGTATGTTATACATTGAACCCTGTGAAGATAATTGAGGGCTATTTTGTTATTTTAGGGGGCTATTCTGTTAATTTGGGGGGCTAAATCGGCCTCAGCCCCAGTGTATTTCCTACGCTGTTCCAGACCCTCTAAGTTTTTGGAGACTGAAACTTCGAGCAACTTAGTGATATTGGTCATTGTGAGACGTGAGCATCATTGCATGAAAAGAAACAATCAAATGCGAGTAAAAAAAATCACACAAGTCCTGTCTTGATTCTGATTGGACAGAAGTCAAGATAAGTATGTTTGTTTTGGGCAAGTATTTGGTCATGACTTTTTTCTCAATCGGGCCAATTAACTTTAACGACATCACTTACACGTGATTTATTCTTAAATGCGTTGATTTAAGTGTGTCTGTCCTTGGAAGTCCATGTTTATAAGCCGTTGGCGCACACGTGTCAATGAGTGCACATGCACCCTTACTCTACACACAGTAGCACACTCGCAAGACCAATGTAGCAATACAATACAAGACTGACAATTAGGTCAATAAGCCTTGGATGGTGAGAAAAAAAATGTGCGAGAGGAAATCCAAAAACAGATTAAAAATAAAAACAGATCAAACACACAAAAGTAAAAACAAACATTGTTATTTGTTGGTTACTATGTGGAGCTGGATAAACAAATGATGTACACTGAGAAAGAAAAGCTTACCATTTCTGGACCTTATATGGATGCAAATGTTGACCCCACTGCGATAGCAAAGTTCTGATGATGATTTTCTGCCAGTGTTATCATTACCGTTAGTAATTGGTCGGTGTCACTATGTTGAGACATGAACCAAATTTAACAGAACAAAATCCCACAAAAATAGGTGACCACCATAAATGGGCCAAGTAAATGTGCGACTCAACAAACTGAAATGATTTTCACATATGGCTGTTCCCTGTGAGTGCAGTGTGCACACTTACAAGTCCAGTTTTACAGTGTAAACAGCCTCCTGGCGCTAAATATAGGCCCTAGTCCCAAAGTTACCACCCAGCCCCCTAAGGCTATTCAGCCTGAGCTCCTTACTACTCAAAAGAAAGCAGCTGAAATCCCCCTTTAATACATGAACTGAAATCCCTTGTTCAGAACTACATGTACACATAGGCCTACAGCCACAGCAGAGCTACAGTACTAAAGCTCAAGAAACCTTGTACAGTGTGATGGGAAAAGATTAGTCTTTCATCCTGGATAGAACAAAAAAAAGGGCGGGGGATTAAATTTATCCCCCTACCATCTGACCTGTACAAGCTTAGCCACTGAATTTCCTCCTATTTGGGACTATGATGCTAATTACTTGTCTATGTCCATCACAGGAATACTTACAGACATATAAGCCATTTATGGAATGGGAGCAAATAATCTGATAACTACAAAATAAGAGTACTGGTATTATAAAGCCCGAAAATGAAAGAGTGTTCATTTCAAGTTTGAGCCAAGAGTTGAGGAAATATTCAAACATGTAATGTCAAGTGAATATCACTTGCATTGGATAAATCCTACATGTACGTGTAGTGGATGTCTCCACTTCCTCATATCTCTCTAGATACTCTTTTTTCTTCCTCATGTTAGTATAATCTCAAATATCTATCAGGGAATAATCATGATAAATATGATCTTGTTAAAACATAATTGACAATGCTATCTTAAAGATTGGGTTATTGATTTGCACGTCAAAACATCTATATGAATCAAAATCAAGCTGAAATCTATCAAATTGTTGAAAGATTATATAAATAAACACCTCTCATAGAGACTTGGGATAACCAATGATTGAGTTTTGGTGAAATCGACGGATTAACTTCATCTTTTCATTTGCTAGAACAAATTTAAAAAAAAAAATCCGCGAACGTTCAAACGTCAGTGTCCGTATCAAAAATGTCGATCAGCGTTAGCAAAAGGCGCAGGGAAGCGAATTGACAATCAGAGCGCTTAACCGCTCGTCTTGTCTTGCTACGGTGCCAGTACGCTGATCGCATTTGAGAAAATTGCAACTCACAGAAGAACAACAATTCTAGGTAACATAGTCGGGTTATTAGTTTTTTCTCTAAAACAACAAGTCATGACGTATATGATCTCAGACTTTGCAAACACCGTTTTTGTAAGTACTAAACACTAACCGTTTGGTATTGTAATGGCAAGGGAAGTAATAGGACTTGCAACATCAATAACCAGTCTTTAAACCATACTGTTTCACCTAAAGTTATTCTCCCCACCCCACTGACAAAAGATAATATCATTGGTCAACAGGGTTAAAGAGACTCACAGTAATGGCATTGAGGATGGAAAATCTATTTTCATCGAAATTTCACATCTCATATTTTCCAGCTGAGAGTAAATTACATTTGCATTATAATGTGGACTAATTCACTTATATGCAATAAAAAGTTGAGAGGAATTGGCTGTTTGAGTCAACGACGGAGTAGGCTCGTTGCTGCAGTGTGTATGGCAACCATTAACTAGTCCCACATATAGATTTCCGTGTTAAGTACTTTGTCAGCAGTGGGGATTTGTTGTAACGGATATGCCAAAACGAAGTGTTCTGTTTGTTTTCAAACTACTCTCTCTGTATATAGTGACATTTATAGAATACCATCTGTTCACAGAAGGTTTGGAAAGCAGTTGATATTAAATGTTGTGTTCTGCAAGTAATCAACCAAGTACTGTGTATTCTCTTTAACTATAGTACTTAAGATTAATGGAGGCTGAAACTGTAGTTATCAAAGCATTTAAATGTTTCTCATCTAGTCCTAACTTCATCCCTTATGTTGACAATTAGGCCTATATAGCTGAAAAAAAAACCTTCGGAATTGATGTATCTATAAGTGCATTTGATTATTGATATCACTTAAAAAGGTTTTTGAATGATGCTGTTTGGTATGAAGTGTCATCAATATTGAGTGATGGAGGCTCCCACATTAATTATGTTCAATTGTTCTTGAGCGAGTGAATAATATAGTAACTGCTGGGGAAGAGAAATGATTTGTAAACAGGGAGGGGGGCTCATGCACACATTATAGAGTTCAGGGACCACTTAAACGGTAATCTCTCCAAATTAAGTAAACTGACAGTAATGAGATAGCCAGGGTTATTTTTCTGGAGCCCCCATTTAGCCAATTATTGATTTGGCCTAATGATAGTTTGATTGTTTCCTCAAGTGAGGACGAGCACAAAACCGCAATATTGATCCACCTCAACACTCCCTCTATTGATGGCCAATATACGCTCACATTCCTCGCACACGATCAACGGTCGAAGCCCCCCTCTCGACAATAACAACTCCACCATGCCCCCCATCCCCTGGACGGGGAAAACATAAGCACCGACTAATTGCTGGTAACATTATAAACATTCGGCATCGCGATCCATTATCAACTTTTCAATACGGCTTAATTTGATACCAACATTTGAACAACATCTCGAAAGAACGGCACTATAATGAGATTTATTATATTTTTCTTGCGGTAAACAAGCGCAGCGATCGCGGAACCTGGAATGCTCATCATGAGGCATTATGCGCTTCATTGCAGATAATGCCGAAATCAATTATGCCCATTCAGCTGCCTACAGGCGACGCATTCGCTTGTTTCGCTCGACTATTGGGGTCACAATAAAATGCACTTTTTGCAAGCGCCACAGGAATTTATTCTGTTATGAATACAGGCAACGAAGGGTTTATTCATCATATATCTGTTGATTTTATTTTTGTCCCTTTAAAAATTGGCAGAGCATACAATGGATGAGGGCTAAACCAGAGCGTTCAGCTCTGAAGTGATTGATTTTAGAGGAACTCGGTCAGAGAGGAGAGCAAACAAGTTCTGAATGAACGACCACAGAACCAGAAGTCGTAAACACTTGAAAACTGGATACTTTAGTGTGGAAAGTTCATTTGACTTACAGGCAGCTGACCACATGGTACTTTTAAAGCAGAACTATGCTGCACGGCAGCTTCTAACAGCTTGATATGAAAATATATGACAAATTCGAGATTCTATTTGCCATACCACAAAAAGTACTGTATATGCTGAGTATTTTGCAGTGGTTTTATTTTTGCAAATTTTGTGACTTACTGAAAGTAAACATTTTCACTTCCAGATATTCCTATCCAAAGTGAATGCAAATGCAATAAAATTGTGAAAATATACTCTCGCGAATTCCTCACCTTGAAGCAATATCACAAAATTGCAAAAATGTACAGTAGACTAGATATTACACAGTTACAAAGATTTGAAATTATTAAATTAACAAACCCATAAATATCTTAATTAATAACATTATGCAAATTAACACGAAGAGGTTTATTTTCAGAGTGGTTCCAAACTGAAGTCTGGTGAAATTTGCAAGAGGCTTGAAAATCAATTTCATGTGATTCACTCTTGTGGTGCCAAAGGTGCGAATATGCACCAAATGATGAACCCAAACTGAAAATGTTAGCTAGCAATTGATGACGTAGCATTTCTAAAATTACATTCACTTTCCATGCAGGCAGTACAACAAAGTCGGCTTTATACAAGTATTCAACTAATGGACAATTCATGTAGGCATGATCTCCATGCTCCATTCATTCATGGATAAAACTCCATGCATACATCAGTCCAAGTAGGCAAACAATTGTAGGCCAGGGGATATACCTATCTTGTAAAGGCAAGGTTGTTCTCAGACTCTTCATGAAAAGAATGAAAGGGGATTATTTCTGGGAAGTAACATAGGACGCCCAGTCACCCACACATACAGTACATGTGTGCTGACTAGACATTCAATGTGCCGTCAGCAAAAATTTACAAAAGAACTTTTCGTACTCACCAAAATTCATTGTTAACCCATCAGCACATCCTCTTTGTATTCATAACTCTATGTACTTCATGCCTTGGGCCTTCCTACCTTGTAATAATGCTTAAAGTTTCAGACAGAAAAAGGAACCTTGTATTCCAATCCACTACACTGAAATTCATTGTCCTTCTAATCTCCATGAGTGGGCGTGTCAAGTACATTTCATTGTACATTTCCGAAACCTTAGGAAAAGGTGACAAACTTGAATTGACGCCCCGAAGAAAGTGACGCTCTATGAAATAATGAGATTATGTACATCTCCTCCCAACGACTGGGTGGAAAATATGCTTGGAATGCTGTTTAATGTGAATCCCAGAAAATTCACAGATGATGATATGCAGAAAGTGAAAGCGTTCTTATTCAGAGTGGATGAAATACAAATAAGTACAGTTACCTATTTCTAGGAATTTTAATAAACAGTGCTTGCTAATCTTGTATTTTAGCGCAGTAATATTGATGGATAAATTTCACCAGTATAAATTCTTTGACAATTTTTTGTGCAAATATATGAATAAGAGTAAATGAGAAAACTATCAAATCCCTAATAAATCAAGAAAAAAATCATTTACTACAATACTGTACACAGTACCGACATTACTAACTAAACTTAATCTAATTTGTTTTATAGTGCATGTACATGTATCTCCAAATTTTACATTACAAACATCATACGCATATACTTACTTCAAACCTCACTGGTTTTAAGTCCTCTCATAATCTGATCTAATTTCAAGTTTCAGTAAGAAGGCAATAAATTAAACATACTAAACCACAAATATAGTTTCAATTTGTCATGGATAATTTATCCATCCATTTGTGGTCTAAGATCTTGAAAGCTAACTCCTATCTTTTTCTCTCTTTCTCTGTACATGTACATTGAACCAGTCACAAAATTATTGTATCTCTTTCATTCGCTACTTTCAGTTTTCAATTTAAATAGAATGATTTCATTTGAAATGACTAGAGATAAAAGAGCTCTCGTCCCTTTTAATCTGATTTGTTCCCGAACATTAACCCTTTTAAAAAAAAATCTACAAATATATTATCTGTGCATGGCTCATTAACACGGCCCACACCGCAAAATTTGATGGAGGGCCGGTAACAATAGGTTTGGGATTGAAATTGACACCTGGTCGGTAAAGGATCATCACACTCTTACCATTTCTGTGGATATTCTAATTGAAAAGAATTGTCAATCACCCTTATCAGGACACAATCTTCACAGTTCTTCAATAAAAGAACAAAGGAAGCCAACACAATGCAATTTGACCCACATGGCAATCTTCATTTAGGCCTATAGGCCTTATGTATTTGGATGAATGCATGCGTAGATCAAGTGGGCATAATTTTATAAATCATACATCACAATGAATGGGAAAATTGAGATTTGACTAGTTTTGATTTCATTGTTACACCTCTGTGTATTTCCATGCCTTCAGAGACCATTTCATACAGTGTATATTTATGTCCTTGATGGACAAATTATATCAACAATTCAACATTCAATAATATCAATTTGAATCAGATCATTAAAATCCACAAAATAACTGAAAACGCTAAACGAATGAAACTGAGTAGGCATACATGTAATGTTCGCATCTTTAAAGAATATCAAATGAGGTGATAAAACATGAAATCTAAAAATATACTGGCAACCAACTTCCTTTAAAATGTTGAAAACTCAACACTGAATCAATTATGAGGAAGCGGAATAGATAGTATTCCAAAAATACACAATACATATTAGTGATGATTTCAGAAGATGGTATTAGTAAAAAAATAGTCAACAAAATATTTCTCTTGAGCATTTTGACTATATATCTGGGACCAGTTATGGAGCAACATAACCCTGAACTTTTCACACTAACCCAGTTGAATCTACAACTCATTGTGGATACGAAACAAGACGCGAGAAAATCTTTTATATTCTTGTGACGCTCAGCCGAACAAATGTATGACACTGAACATGGTGAATGACTGCCCATTTCAGCGAAAATTTTTATTATTTGAAGTCCTACACAGCCCATGGCCACTGGTTTGTGTATGAGAAATACACGGACGCACATAACGAAGATCAAAAGGCCGACGGATAATTGGCCATTTTGTTGTTAGCAATGGGGTTCCCATTGTAAGTGTAATGCTGAGGCATTGACCGGCCGAAGGATAGGTATGGTGTTAATCAGAATTTTCCGTGAAAATTGGAAGAATTTATCACGATTAATTGTGCAATTTCCATTACTGCTGTCACTCAAGCATTTCTACTCTTTTCATGGACTGTCCCTCCTCTTGTACTACTTTCATTCATTTATTTTTGTTTATAAAATATTTCTGTTTACCACTATCCACTACTCAGTCACAACACTACCACAATTTCCTCCTCATTTCAATAGATATTTTCTGCACACATTATAACTTCGGGCAATAACAGTCACTTTACATTGTTGAATATATCTTTAGAAACAACAATCTGCAATGTAGTTTCATATCCATTTTAAATGAATTAACTATCATCAAAGTGAATAGAAGTTTGTCTCACCAAAATAGTTACCTTTTGCATAATTGAGATGTGATTTCAATAATTGAATTAAGTTATTATTATATTTTCAATTTCACAGAGCAAATCAGCCAAAAACAATCCAACGACAGAAACAGTTTAATCAATTTCAAGCTAATACGATAACGACTGCTGTATCTTCTCCATTGTTTGAAAGGCAAGAGAGCCCTCTATGTTGAACACTAGCATTTGGCAGAACAGAATCTTATTAATCCTGCTCTATTATGTTGTGATTACAGACACTCATTTAATCTGGATCACGTGTTCTAATTGTCTCTCATGCTTGTCAGAGTTTTAGAATGGAGTTACCACTCCATGACTGCTCTGATTTGCATTTCATTGCCATGAAAACTTTAGTGTCTTAATGTAAAATAAACATAAATGCATGAGAAAGTTGGTTCTTGATATTTTGCAAAACAAAATGAACCCATCAAGTACATGTAAAATAAGTCAAAACAGGAAATCATAATGTTAACATTCATTAGACTCCCCACCTCTCTCAGAGCCTTCAGATAGAAAATACAATTAACATGAAAATAAAGACTCTAACAGTTACACATTACCATCCAAATATCAAATAGTTCACCCACTTTATCTATCAAAGTCCTGTGGCATAAAATTTTTGACATTTTTCTGGATCAGATATGAGTACTAAACAACAGAAGTAACCTTAATCTGCAATCTACAAATTAATGACCCTCAATGTAAGGACATTATTTTCTCAGGATCATCTAACAAATGTTGACTTTCACCCTGACTCCAACCTATCAGAAAAAACAAATGGTGATAGTCCCCAGCTGGTGGAAGGATAGCAGATTTTCCACGAAAAGAACCATGTCCTTATTAGGTCTATGGTGAAACTGGTAGAACTTTTCCGCATCAATGCTGAAAAGGGCAACCAATAGGAACAAGGATGTTTAGTTAATAATCGGAAAAGATAAAGGGGAGCTGGTAAATGATTTAAGCGCTTATCTATAATATACGGAGATAGGATCATCATATCTGACAACTCATTTGAAGAATGACTGAAGTATTAAATTTTGATTTGAATTTAATGGGTGCAGTAGAAACAGTAACTGTTTTATCATTTTTTTTTTTTCCGCCAAAACTTTACTGTTGAATAAAATGTTGCGCACAAATTACAGTAGTTTCGCATGTATAATAGATGTCTTCCGAGAGAGAGGGTATAATACTATGTATATAACCTTATTATAGTAATCTGATGTCTCTTTTTTCCTTCGAAAATAAACAAACATAAACCTGTGCACCAATAAATCAGCTTTATATTCTGGAGTTGTTGAAAGGTTGGGTAGTTCAAACACACACCGGCGTATATACTTGTCAAGGAAAATTGAAATTGATTCTTTTGGCATTTGTTGCTGTAGCCGGTATTAGGGTGAAATCGCAGCGCCGTTATTTACAGACACGACTTCATAATCCCATCTCCCTAAAAATTGCTATCAACGATTCAATATAATCAAATTTATGCATTGATCTAATAAATTCGAAGAAAAAGAAGATAATGATTAAGTGTTCAAGGTCCATGGTCACCTAAGGAAACTTTGATCGGAGTTTGGTATTGTCAATATCATAACAAGTTTGGTAGCCCGCGCCTAACGCGACCACCGTCAATGCGACAGAACTTGGCAACATTAATCAATAAATTGTTGAGTCTGACAATATTGAATTTCACAGTATCTCACTGCGAAGATCACCTTAAATTGATTCTAGTGGGCCTGTTTGTGCAGATCAGCGTGTGCCTAGAAACAGGTTTGCCCTTTGGCAGAATTGTTGAAGATAATTTTCCCATGACCTATATTTGCATGAAATAAAAAAAAAATGGTTGGTCATTGTTTGTCAATCTAGTAAACGATAGACTCTGTCCAGCCATGCCTAGAGATGATTCAGGATATATCTCGGGTCACAGGTCTTTATTCTGAAGTCACAAGAAAGACATAACGCCAACTAGCCTAAAAATAAGAATATATGCACCGGGATCAAAGAGACATCATATTGCAGGGTGAATAGATATTCTGACTAAAAGCGAAAAAGATTTTAGTTATAGCAATTGGACTAGAGTCAATATATTAGGGGGACAATGGTACGTGATCTGAAAATTCTGGGGAATCGAGATAACCGCTGAATTATAGTTAGTACGGGGTTATTGAGCATTCAGGGCACTAAATGTCCGTCCTGAACTTAAGGCCCGTCCCAATAATTTTCTTAAACCCATTTTGCATTCTAGACAAATCATAATAATAGGGGAACAACAACTGTTCAAGATCGTAAGTCGTGAAAACAAGGATTCAAATTGAATTATACAGCGCAGCTGAGCAGTCCAAGCACTGTGTATAGAGCATGTTTGTATAATATGGGCTTTTTCTCCCCGCCCCGTCATCCTGTAATATCTTATAAAGTTTAAGTTCAGGACCAGGATGGCCATTCGAGAAAGAAAAGTAATAGGCCATTTTACCAAACACAGGGCCAATACAGCGCTGATGAAAAAGTTAGTCCTTTTTCAGCTTATAAATGGCATGTCGAACTTGTGTTTAATCTTCTTAGTCCCAGACAAGCAAGCAGGGAAGAGAAAATAAAAATTTTCATTTCAGCGGGCTATAGACACTTTGCTATTGTTTCAGCCCCGCATCAGACACATCGAAATTCACAGCCCAAAAAAGAATATCTGTATATTTCAAAAACTTTCTGGGACTTACCCAATTGAAAAAATCATTTTAAAACACAACCAATCCATTATCAGGATAGGTATTCTGAAAATTCAACACGAATGTGGCCTTCTGGCAAGAAATTATGGGGATGCAAAGTTAACCCTCGAAGTTCAGTTAATGCGTTAAATGTGAGGCAATTGCATACTATACATAAACCAATTCACTCATAACATTAACAAAGCAATCGGTATTGGAAAGATATTTGTGTCAAAATGGAATGCTGATTTTCATACAGACAGTATGTGCACTATCTCTCCTAAATTTGATTATTCATTTCTGAATTTTGTGGCGTCGCTTGGACAATGAGTGTAAATAGGATAGGTGGGGTGCCCTGAAGGCTGACATCTCACCCCCATGATTATTTTCCTGAGGTGAGAGTTGTTCTTCAGATTCCGTGTGGTCGGAGGAGATGGTTGAGATTTCAATGTGGATTTGATCCTATCATAAAGTTAGAGAAAGCAGGAATATATTTTTAATGCCCCCCGCTGCAGATGTAAATATGTAGGGGTATCAGCTGCCCCGTCCCTTCTCGTCCACCCGTCCTTACTTCTCTTTTATGTCCGGGCCATGAATTGGTTTTTGCTCGATAACTTAACAATTTTGTTAAGGAGATGCCATAAATACAGGTTGAGTACCAATTTGGGGTCAGCCCGTCAAAAGCACAGGTCAAAGCTCATTATAAATGTGAATGGTTTCCCACACAATAACTTAGCGGAGATCATGACAAATGTCATGACTGAGTGTTTAGGTGGATGACAGCTGAAAATAACGGATCAAGTCGAAATTCGGAGTATGGCAGATCGAGAGGTTAAAGGACACAGCTTATTTATTATATGCAAATTGGTCTGCGCATGACTGACTTTAAGAAAATCTAAACTAATCGCCCATATTCGCGGACATTCATGTCTAATTGGCCACAGACTTTTCCAGTTGATTTATCTTAAATTAAACATTTAAAGCTGCTTCTCAATGCATTTTAATATTAGATAATGTTATTTTTTTTCAATCAGGTGGGCTATGTGATCTCATAAGACAATATATTGTCTGAGAGCCTTAAAAATTTTACAAAAAAAAACATTTTTACGATGCAACAGCTTCGATAATCGTTTAAGATACCCTCCCCTTCTGAGGTTCTGGAATTTTTTTGTTTTCTTAGCCGACTCTCCTGACTAAATAAACACTGCTTCACAATACATTAATGGTTGAATATAGTATGATTATAGGGTCCTAATACTAGCGATTCAAAATCATGGGAATTTTCACAAGGAGGAAACTTTTCCATGCAGAAATTTTAAAAAAATCCACTCAAGTTTGTGGAAAATGTAGGGACTTTTGGTATACCTTGAAGCAACTGTGCATTTTAAAAAAAATCTAGCATTTTAATGTATCAGCCATATGGAAATTGTAGAAGGAAGTACCGTAATGTAAAAAATTGCCCCCATTATCAAGTTCTGACTAATTAATTGGCATTAACTTAATAGGCCACATATCATCATAAAACACTATGCAGATGTAAAATATAGACTGACTTTTATTGGCATAAATTTTTTTGCATTTTCACAAACATTGAACATGCATGAGTGACAAAGAGACCATTTCTCTGGTCTGTGATATTTTCCATGTAAAGGTAATTGCAATAGAAGGATATATCCCCCTGAAATTTCAGAGCTTTTGATTTTAGGAAGCAGAAATTTCTCAAATATACATTGTATATTATATTTCTAATAGTTAAGAAATTGCTCTTGGAAATTAGATAATCCTGGAACATTTTTATGGGGGGAAGCAATCATCATTATCAATATGACAATAATATGGTAGTTCCTTGCTATTTTCTGACCTGGTCAGTTCATTGCACCATTCAATCTAAGTTAATCTACACTTAACACCGCATTAAATTGAAATTCCTTTGGATCGGTAATTGAACCCATGATTGTTTTTTACCATGCAAAAGAACTTGTCTGACATGAGAATCCATCCCTATAATGAAGATTTGAAAAGCTTGGAAAGGTTAGCACATCAAAATTGTCTAAATTTCAACATTTCTGACTGCTGAAACTTTTGCAAACGTTTCTTGCAAGTTCTAAGGATTTTCTGAACCTTCAAATCCTCTACAACTACTAAAGGGGTTGAAAAAAGGAACACTTTTCATACGCATAAGAAATTTTTTATTGATATCATTCATAGAATTTTATAATAGACAGTTTTATAAAAAAAATCTACATCAAAGGTATCACATTGTGAATAAGTGAAACTTAGAGGAGGCACAATTGAATTTGATGTATTGTATATGAGCAACGGGAAGTTTGCGAATTCTCTTCATGTGGCTTTTCATGGACATCAAAATAACATCATTTGAGTCAATTATAGGGGATTTTTGCCACACGCTCACAGTATGGAATGTATTTAAAGCTGCATGATAAGCAGGCATTCAAATTTCAATTAATTTATTATGCTCATTGTGTTGGCTAGAATGACATCTAAAGTCTTTGAATTTACCGAAACTTGCATACGTAGAACATCTATATTGTACATTATGATATGCGTTTGCTATACACGTTTTGATTAATGAACGATGATAATTAATACATGTAGTACGCGCAATGTGAATTGGGTGTAAGTATTGTAGCGGTTTTATAACTTGAAAGTGTAACTTTGGTTGTGGCTGTACTATTTGCTCGTGTAGCAATGAGGTGATTTTTTATAATGATTTTTTATATAGATTATTGACATAAGAGTTGAAAAAGCTTTTGAGAAAACGGATAATCTAACATTGCAAAGTAATATTTATACTTTTTTGGACACCATCATAAATTTAGAAGAAATGGTAAAAATGGCATTTCGTGCCCAAAATTCAATCAAATTATACTTGGTCCCTAAATTTTTGAATAACATCTTCGTAGAAAATTTAATACCCTGTAATATGATCCACTCATATGGTAAAATGAGATTCTCTTTGAAATTTATCTTCAAAAATTCTCAAAACAACTTTTCAGGTGGCCATTGAGTTTTATGCATTGTACCGGTTTTAGCTAAAATACCAAAGTATGAACTTTGATGCTGATAACTTCTTTTTGATCAGCAATGAATCTAGAATTTTTAGGGATTATTGACCTTATAGTTGGACGTTTTTGAAAAAAATACAATTCATAAGTAGACAAGCTTTTTGAAATATAAGTGAAATATGTTTTGGACATTATTCAGAGTTTTTGGAAAAAATATGATAAAAAGTCATGTTTTCTACCCTAAATTTCAATTAAAATTATACTTCAGTCTTCTTATATGTAGTATCATCTCGTAGAATATTAGTCTCTTCATATATGATCCACACTGTAGACATGAAAATAAGGTTCATTACAAAGTTATCCTTAAAACTGTGAAAACACTGTTTCATGGCGGCCATTTAAAAAGTAGCCACCATTTTTTTTTCAGCAGCATATTTCTAAGGTAGTCCACCAGAAGTTGTAGGAGAAGGATTTTCTGAACACAAGACACCCAACACCTTTTACAACAGCCCGTGTCTCAAAACCTCAAAATGAGGTTTTGCGCCGCCTAGGTATAAGTCAAAACAGGAAATCAATAATGTTAAAGGTATTGGATAACATTTACACACAGTTAAAAAAATTGAGCTACATGATTCCCCCATGCTACCATTGTCTTTGATAAGGTCTAAAATGACGCCCTGAAAAAAATTGTATTTCAAAAGATTATTTGGTGCTTTAAAAAAGTGAAAATCGCAAGTTGATCGGATTCACCTGCCCATTTTCTCCCAATAGACTTACTGTGTGTACCTAACGCTATTTAAATTCCCGAGTTTTAATTGTTTATTCATGCATGAACTTGCCATTGGCTGTGTAACTTTCCAAACTTTTTTATTCTAGGGTATTTATTTGTCCATATGAACACTACTATGATAGTTCAGATATCAAAATTTGACAATTTTTAAAATTGAAGCTCCAAATGTTTAGCCTATCACTTTAACATTCATGAGACTCCCACCCTCTGTCAGAGCCTTCAGATAGAAAATACATTAATAACTGAAAAAAAGACTCAAACAGTTTCACATTAACCTTCCAAATATCAAATAGTTCACCCACTTTATCTATCAAAGTCTGTGGCATAATATTTTTGACATTTTTCTGGATCAGATATGAGTATAAACAACAGTAGTAACCTTAATCTGCAATCTACAAATAATGACCATCAATTTAAGGACATTATTTTCTCAGGATGATCTAACAGAATGTTGACTTTCACCCTGACTTCAACCTATCAGAAAAAAAA
>JZLH01S0097185.1:32232-45111 GCA_001188425.1 Eucidaris tribuloides | reverse complement strand
CGTTAAAGCAGAAAACCACTGGAGTGGAGTGTCTTGATTTCCATTTTCATGTTAAAGTGGGCATGAAACATTAACGCGAAGTGAACATTGGTAACACTTTCCACCTGACACTGTGTAAGCCTGTGACTTCTATCTTCTAAACCGTTGGAGACGATTCAATTTCAGTATAACACATATTCTCATAGACTCAAGTGGGAGATATCTTGTTCTTTAATGTGTAACAGGTTAAAATGAGTCTCAATGAAATGTCTTTGCCATGTATATCAAGGACAATGTACTGCTTGGAAGGATCACAGCTCCATGAATGATTTGTCCTTACAAGTGCAAAATTACATACATGTACATTTGTTGTAGGTCCATGCTGCTCAAGGCCGTATATTCCCACGCAACGCAATTCCTCCACTTTTTTGTACATGTACAATGAATCATCATTCCATTATCTTCAACAGACTTCTGTGTACCTTTTTTCTTCATTTATATGTCCTATTTTCCTTTTTCTAAGCTTGTTAGAAACCCTGTCAAGGGTATTATCACAATACACGAACGAGTTTTACTGCGTATTATTATTTGCTATCGAACCTGTGACTATAAAACCTACCGGTACTCTCTAGTAACGGCAAAGAGTTAGCCTAGCCAGGTGTCTTAATTAATTAAAACCTTGACAAACAAGTATTCCAGCAATGCTTTGTTTTAGATCAATCTACATGTACTTTAAACTCTTTAATGCCAGAGAAATTAGAGCTCTATGGATATTGTGTGTATTATGTAGTGCATATTTGCACCTTTGGCAACGGCAGTAACCATCATAAACCATCACTCTATATTGAGGGAATGTAAAGGTTGAGGACAAAACTCAAGTTCAGTGTACTACCTGGACACCATCGCCCTTATTGTATTGTTATTAATAGCATAGAGTAGGCAAAACAATGATTACACAAAGGATTAATTAGATTTAGAACCTCTTGCCAGAACGTAACAATGCAGCGTTTAGTCAAGATATAACGGAAGATAGGATTATCTAGCGCCGCTCCAATCAATCCAGGCTTCTTAATTGACGGGCCAATTGGTCAACTGACAGTACTGGAAATTAAACTCGGATATTCATATATTTTTCTTTAAGACAGTTGGAAGAATCTTTGTTCAACAGGAAGTTTGAATGTGGCTCTATGAGATGTTTGACGCACATGGCTCGAGTCACGTGGTGAAGGGGTTTTCGCTTGTCGAATATCTATTTCATGGCATCTGCTGTTTTCGTGAGAAATGTACAAACCATGTACTAACTGCGGAATGTGCGGTTAGGCTTGATTGATTGATTGGTAAAAGCCATAAGTCAAAAGTAAACATGAAGTTGAAGAATGCGGATCAGGAGCACTTTTACAAATCATAGAATCAATTCGTTTAAAATGTACTTCACTTCCTTTTTTTCGACCGTGCATTGCATAGTGTGTGATGTACATCATGTCACCTATGTTACCAGTAAGAAAAATGACGCAACTATTCAGCGAACGGATAAATATTGGAGGTTTAATGAACAAATACACGAAGTCGGTTGATTAGTAATGAACATATGCGTAACATGTGTATGAATAATCAATTTTGTTTTTAGCATAAGTTGCTGTTTGACAATCGTGTTATGCTTGAATGGTGATTATAGATTTGTATAGTTCATGAAAGCAGACGAACACAGAAAATGTATTCCTACTTTGGTAGTGGTAAATATTTTTTATGAATTAACAAATGAACTTATTGTCGAATCACCAAACTATACTGCTTAATGACATGGACGATTTCACAGTAAATTGTTACCAAAACCTTATCTGGCATATATTACTATGCTGGTATGCAACCAGTATTTGTTATATTGCGCAACACCCCTAGTGAAATATTCAACAATGATGGCGCTGTTAATTAATTCACTATTAATTCAACTCGTAATCAACCCAGAAAGCTGGCAGTATCATAAACCGCGGTTTTACGAACCTCAACTCTTACAGAGTCCCAACACAACACCCACTGATAACTGATAAGACGGTTTTAACCAGAATTAAATATGTGTTTACGAAGCTGACAGTTACTATAATTACCCATTAAAGTAGAAAATAGCCATTATGTTATGCTACTCTACAAGGGCTATTTTCAGGAATTTGGTGACTAGTTGTCAGTTGTACTGTACTTCAAGCCTACATTTATTGAACGTTCATGATTTGATAGCAATGCTACATTTCATTCTAATCTTCGTTGGACCAATAAGAAGTTCCCATACAATAACCAAGTCCTCACTACCATTGATCGTTATAGACCTCGATGTTTATAACATTGGTATGGGACACCGGATGTGCGCTTTGTCAATTCTGTGGGATTTTCGCAAAGGAAATTTTACTCGCGAGCAAGCAACGGATATGTTACAACTTAATATCTTGCTTACCCTGGCCAAAAATTGACAGCGGGCAGAAGCAATTTGCTCCTGACAATGGCCAAAAGAGCCCCAAAATTTGAGAAAGAGCACTACTAGTAAATTGCACAGGATATTCAACATAAAGAGATCTGGATGCGCTGAAACAAGCCAAAGTAGCCTCGACAAACTGAAAATTTATAATTTTTCTCCTGTTGCTTCTGGAATAGAGATTAAACCAGTGGACATCCATTATTAAGTTGAAAATAGGAACTAACTTTTTTCGTTGAGCTGTAATTGCTCGATTATTAGAAATCCTCATACTTTCTTCTCGAAGGCGATCCTGACGTTAACTTTTACAAATATACGGATTGACGGCGGAAAAACATTATTCATACAACGTGCTCTATACACAGGCTTCGACTGCAGCTGTTGTATAGTCAAATCTGAATCTCCTGTTACAGACTTGTTGAACAGTTGTTGCTCTCCGTCTGAAATTGCGGCCTACAAGGACAATATTAGCTCCCATGAATGGCTTAACCCTGTACTAAATATATTCAGCGATCTGGTTGTTTGCTATAAATTCTTTTTCTTTTTTCGCTTGATCGAAAGCCGAGACGGCATTATCATCATGAATGGAGGGCGAACAGTGTGTTACTAGCATGACAACAATGACAACCAATTTTTTTTATTCATGCACAAGTCATGTCGAAAAAAGCCAAGAATCAAATTATAAGGTCTGCAATGAAATTCAATAATTTTGTCACTAAAAAATTTATTTTGTCGTCTGCAGCGGCCATGTATGATATTTGAGTTTCAACACGACACTGTTCAATGTGCTGTCATTTCGATTGATGATTAAATTTATTAGTGGTACTGTAAAATAGGTGGATTTCCGGTCAGAACAAATGCAACTAGCATTTTCAATTTCAATTTTTCCTGAAGTTATGCGGTGAACTCATAAGTCAACAACTCCAGAATATTAAGCTGATTTAATTGGTTAGCGGTTTATTTTAAGACGACTATACATGTACATATGTATTATCTCAATAATCATTTTAGAGTTGCAGCATGTTATTTTTTTCTGTACCAATATAAGTGCTAAATCCTACGAGTCGAGGACACTTTTCACACACACTTCAGTTTAAGTTGTTGGAACTATAATATGAGATAAATATGAGAGATCTTGGCTGGAATCTATGCAAAATATGGATGTATCACAAATCAAATTGTCCTCCAACAGGGATTATGTTTTCGGTGCAAGACCAAGTGCTTTGCCCAAGGTAAAGAGGGACCAGCTGTCTGTTTATTTCATTTGACAAGATCGCCTTGCTAACACCCTTAGAAACCCTGTTGAGAACATATGTTGATAAACAAAGGATCTGGACGTTCTTACCAATTTATCTAGAGTCAAAAACACCAGTCCACTTGTAATGTATTAGTAGAGCCGCCAAAAGCAGTTTAGAAAGTGGAGAAGCACAATATAAGTCCCATTGATTTAGAATAGGATTCACCGTCCCATAACATGTTCGACCTCTATATTAAGACACACACACTTGGATATGCCACAACTGACCATCTGTAGTGGGCTATTTGAATTGCCCTGAAATAGACACGTGAACTTGACATTGAACTGACCATTCGGAGTCAGTTTCATGGCGTATATAATCGCTATGCAAGTATACTGTACTGTTAGGAACAAGATTGGACTTGTACCATGTGAAAGGTTGTATTGGCGCTGCTTATAGGTTGCAGCAGGAAGGTGGACACGAGTGACGTGGTGGCCTTTCACAATCTAAAATGTTTGAGAGCAGTAGAAAGAATGAACAATAGAGACTTTGCTTAACCTCAGGCACATATAAGATGTTTTGCGAATAATTTTATCCAATTAGACTTGGTGTAGATTGCAATTCTTGATTGCTAGCTCGTGTTACAAACCTTCAACCGGCTTATAACCAGTACAACTTACACCTGGTGTATATTGAGTTGGACAATGACTCATGAATGAGAAACATTGACCCAAGTAATTACAATGGATTGACACAACTCATCATGTGTGAACTAAGACAATAACCCAGCAGGAAGGATCTTGGTTGTTGATTATCACTTCATTCCCCGTCCAATCTTTTCAATGGAAATAGATGTTGAGGGATAATTGCCCACTGAATGCTTAACATCCTCGTATTCTGTGTTCAGTATATGAAAATCAACTCGATAAATGACCATCACATCCTCTATATGACTAAATCAATCCATATAGTTGACGTATGATCTTTTCAGCAGGAGTAAATATTTCAAAGGTAAATGACATGCATTGGGGGTTGTACTCAACATGGCTGAAACTGACTCTAGATCAAGTAAACTATGCAAGGATTCTCGATGAAAAATTCGCCGTAGTCAAACGTTGACTACATTTCTCAAATATCTAATTGTCAATATCATTGTGGCAGGCCAAACTGCTGTGTGGCTCGCTATGGCGTCCTATTTTTATCGTGACTGTATAGAAATAAAACGACTTTATTCATTGCTTGTTCTTACGTAAGGCAAAATTAAGAGATAAATTCCTTCAGTGGGAGCGGGTCCACTCCTGTTGTTATAGTTAGGTAGTAGCCCTATATTGGTTCTTGCACGCATTTCAAGTGTCCAATCATGTCTTAAACCTATTTGAGACAATTTGATTTGCAAACTGTAGCACCCCAGGCGAGATATCTTTGTTTCAGTCTCAACAGGTAAAATCATTTAAAAATTTTCAACTGCAACATGCACGAATTTCCAGCTTTAAACATAAACGAGACGAAAATCAGTACAGAGCATGTAAAGAATAGTATGTCTTTTGAATCAAGCAAGGCCTACCAGAGGCGGCACTCCATGTTTGATGAAAATAGTGGGCTAGTATTTGTTGAGACCCCAAAACTAGACTACCAGGGGAGTGGGGCAAGTGTTTGAAGGTGCAAATGAAACAATGCGGATTTGTTTGGCTCTTTGTCATGAGAGGCGGCAGAATCAACACGATGAGACAAAATGATGAACTCAGTCATTACTCACTGAGTCTCTTCCTGCACTGAACAGCTATATATTTTTATTTTGTATGCCGGAAACAAGCAGTGCGTGCTAGTTACTAGGTACTATATCCTGTATTTCATCTTTAACTGGAAAAACAGATCAGATTGCAGAAGCAATCCCAGTTTATGCTGAAAAACTGCAAATGTTATTGGCAATATGAATTTTTCTGCTATCAATTGACATCAACCAAACATCATGAGATAACATGCAGCTACGATTAGAACAAAACTATCAGATGTCAACGACTAGAGATTTTATCAATAAAGAATCTTCACAATACACACAAGATAATTAATAATCATATTTTGTCTTCACTCTTCACACATTGAAATGGAGGAAAACTGTTATATCACTGTTGTATTTTGTCATCTGAAAACCCCTCCATGTGCGCAGAAGGGAAGGTGAATCTCCCGCATTTCTAGCCGAATGGAACCTGGAATAGTACGAGTCTAGTACAATGCCCTCAAGGTCCCGACTATGAAAACAGGCGTTTAAATACCAGTGCTCAAGTCAGTTCTGATTTGTGGTTTTTTTTATATATCATCCAGTTTTCCTCAGACGTATCGAACAGGCCTGCAAACCAAAGGGCTCAAGACACGTTCCTGAACCATCCATTGAACCAAACGTAACAGAAGGATGGTATGTAGATTAGAAAGACAGTACCCCAAAGAACAGTACTACAACTGATGTGAATATGCCAATGGTGGTAGAATCATGTTGACTGCCTTCCGAGGGGGCATCGTAATGCATATGTATAAGGGTGGGTCATGTTTGTGATACGGATAAACTGTGCTCCAGCATCACGACAGAACTGTTTGATCCACTTGTAATGATAGTATTTAGATACGGATCCAGATAAATGCATTCTTCCGGGAAATGTCCGGATGAAAAGTAGTCAAAATACTACGAGCACAGCAGAATATGATCAGTGATTTGCGGGATAACATTCCGTTATTGGCACTAACAGCGGTAATAGGGTGTAGGTCATATTAGTAACGACATGATTATCCTCATGGTGATAGTCCCCAGCTGCTGGAAGGATAGCAGATTTTCCACGAAAAGAACCATGTCCTTATTAGGTCTATGGTGAAACTGGTAGAACTTTTCTGCATTAATGCTAAAAAGGGCAACCAATAGGAACAAGGATGTTTAGTTGATAATCGGAAAAGATAAAGGGGAGCTGGTGAAGCAGAAAACCACTGGAGTGGATGTGTCTTGATTTCCATTTTCATTGTTAAAGTGGGCATGAAACATTAACGACAAGGTGAACATTGGTAACACTTTCCACCTGACACTGTGTAAGCTCTGTGACTTCATCTTCTTGACCCGTTGGAGACGATTCAATTTCAGTATATAACACATATTCTCCATAAACTCCACCCGGAGATATCTTGTTCATAGTGTGTAATGGGTTAAATGAGTCTCAATGAAATGTCTTTGCCATGTAGTTATCAAGGACGATGTACTGCTTGGAAAGGCATCACAGCTCCATGAATGATTTGTCCTTACAAGTGCAAATTACATACATTTGTTGTAGGTCCATGTATGTACAAGGCCAGTATATTCCCACGCAACGCAATTCCTCCACTTTTTGTACATGTACAATGAATCATCATTCCATTATTTCAACAGACTTCTGTACCTTTTTTCTTCATTTTAATGTCCTATTTTCCTTTTTCTACGCTTGTAGAAACCCTGTCAATGGTATTATGCACAATACACGAACAGTGCTATTATTATTATTTGCTTCGAACCTGTGACTATAAAATCTACATGATACTCTACTAGTAATGGCAAAAGTAGCCTAGCGAGGTGTCTTAATTAATTAAAAACTTGAAGAAAAAATATTCCAGCAATAATTGTTTGGATCAATCTACTTTAACTCTTAAAATGCCAGAGAAATTGCAGCTCTATGGATATTGCGTATATTATGTTGCGCATATTTGCACCCTTGGCATTATAAGAATTAACCATCATAGACCATCACTCTATAATGAAGAATGTAAAGGTTGAGGACAAGAACTCCAAGTTCCTGGTACTAACTGAGGACAACCCATCCCCTTATTGGTATTGTTACAGCAAGTGTAGGCAAAAACAATGATTACAAAACAGGAATTATTGATTTAGAACCCATCTTCCCAGAACGTAACAATGCAGCGTTTAGTCAAGTATAACGGAAGATAGGATTATCTACCGCTCCAATCCATCCAGGTTCTTAATTGACGTGCCAAATTGGTCACATGACCAGCTACTGTAATTAAACTATTCAATAATTTTCTTTAAGACGTTGGAAGAATCTTTGCTTCAGCAGGCAAGTTGAAAGTTGGCTTATTGGATTTTGACGCACATGGTCGAGTCACGTGGTGAAGGGGGTTTTGTCTCGTCGATATCTTATTTCATGGCATCTGCTCGTTTTCGGAGAAACTTACGAACCGATGTACTACTGCGGAATGTGGGTTGGCTGATTGTTGACTTGGTAAACAGCCATGAAGTAAAAAGTAAACAGAAGTTGAAGAGGAAGTCGGGAAGCACTTTACAATCATAGAATCACATTCGTTTCAAATGTATGTCACTTCCTTTATCGACGTGACACTTGCTATTGTTGAGTGGACGTCATTTCAACCTTGTACCAGTAGAAAAATGACGAACTATTCAGCGAAGAGAAAATAACTTGGGGGCTATGAACCAAATAACGAACGTACGGTTTAATACGTAAATGAACATATGGTAAACATGTGTATGAATATCAATTTGTTTGCATAAGTCGTGCTTGACAATCGTGTATGCTTGAACGGAGAATATACATTCTATTTAATAAACAGGGACAAACACAGAAAGTGTATTCTACTTTGCAATGGTGAATGCTTTTTTAACATAATGATGAAACACTTGTTAGATCGACCAAAACTACACAAGCTTTTAGTGTATCCCAAATGATATGGGAATGAATAAAAAGATTACAGTAATTTTGTACCAATACCTTATCGAGCAGTAGTACACATGTGGTATGTACAGTATTTGTATATTGCGAAACCAACCAGTGAAATATTCAAACAATGATGCAGTTAATTAATCACTCATTAAATTCCACTCGTAATCAACCCAGAAGCTGGCAGATCATAAAACTCGGTTTTACGAACCTCAACTTTATACAGAGTCCCACACACACACTGTAACCTGTAAGACGGTTTAACAAGATTAAATATTGTGTTTACAGAAGCTGAAGTTATATAATTACCCATAAAGTAGAAAATAGCCATTATGTTACTTGCTACTCTACAAGGGCTATTTTCAGGAATTTGGTGACTGCTTGTCAGTTGTACTGTACTTCAAAGCCTCATTTATTGAACGTCAAATAGATTTGATAGCAATGCTTACATTTCATTCTAATCTTCTTGACCAATTAAGAAGTTCCCATACATTAACCAAGTCACTACCAAGCAGTTATAGACCCATGTTATAAACCATTGGCTATGGGAACCGGATGTGCCCTGTGTCAATTCTGTGGGATTTTCAGAATCTCGGAAGCAACGGGTTAACAACTTAATATCTTGCTTCCTGGTAAAAAAATATGCAGGGGCACAGAGCAATTTTGCTCCTGAAATGGCAAAAGAGCCCCCAAAAGTTGAGAAAGAGCCTTAGTAAATTGCCACAGGATTCAATACAACAGAGTATCTGGAATGCGCTGAAACAAGCAAAGTAGCCCCTGAAATGAAAATTTTAATTTTCTTCCCTGCTTGCTTCTGGGACTAAGAAGATTAAACACAGTCGACATCCATTATAAGTGAAAAAAGGACTAACTTTTCATCAGCTGTATTGCCTGTTTGGTAGAAATCCTATTACTTTCTTCTCGAAGGGCATCCTGACTTAAACTTTATAAATATTACAGGATGACGGGGAAAAAGCCCATATTATACAAACATGCTCTATACACAGTGCTTGGACTGCTAGCTGCTTGTATAATTCAAATTTGAATCCTGTTTTCAGACTTTTGAACAGTTGTTGTTCCCCTGAAATTGGGCCTAAGGACATTTAGCTCCCCTGAATGCTCGTTAACACCTGCATACTTAACTATAATTCAGCGAATCTGGTGTTTGCTATAAAATTCTTTTTCTTTTTTAGCTTTGATCGAAAGCCGAGACGATTCATCATCGAATGGGGGACAGTAGTTACTAGATGACAACAATGACAACCATTTTTTTTATTCAATGCAAAGTCATGTCGAAAACAGCCACAGAATCAAATTAAGGTCTCGCATGAAATTCAATATTTGTCACTAAAATTTATTTATGTCAGTCTGCCAGGGGCCACTGTATGATATTGAGTTTCAACACTGACACTTTCAATGCTGTGTCATTCGAATTTTGATCATTAAATTTATTTAGTGGTACTGTTAAATAGGTGGATTTTCACGGTACAGCAACAAATGCAAAGCATCAATTTCAATTTTTCCTTGACAAGTATACGCCGGTGAACTCACAAGTCAACAACTCCAGAATATAAGCTGATTTATTGTTAGGGTTTATTTTAAGAAGACTGATACATGTAAATAGTATTATCTCAATAATCAATTTTGAGTTGCAATGATGTACCATATATAGGCTAACATCCTACGAGTCGAGGACACATTTTTACACACACTTTGTTAACTTGTTGGAGACTAAATATGAGATAAATTTGAGATATCTTGGGATGAAATCTATGGAAAATATGTGTTGTATCAAAATCAATTGTCTCCAACAGGTTAAAATTGTTCAGTGCAAGACAAAGTGCCTTTGCCCAAAGTAAAGAGGGACCAGCGTCTGTTTATTCATTTGACAAGATACCCTTGTAACACCCTTGAACCCCGTTGAGAACAATAGTTGAATAACAAAGGACTGGACGTTCTAACCAACTTATCTAAGTCAAAAACACCAGTCCACTATTATTATTACTAGAGCCCGCCAAAAGCAGTTCAAAAGTGAGAAGCACAATATAGTCCCATCGATTTAGAGTAGGTTCCACCGTCCATAACATGTGACCATCTATATCAAGACACACACACTTGGATATGCACAATGACCATTGTAGTGGCTATTGTGAAATTGCCCTGAATAACCACTGAACTTGACCATTGACTGACCATTTGGGGCAGTATCCATGGGTATAATCCTGCAAGTATACTGTACTGTTTAGAAAAAGATTGACTTGTACATGTATAGGTTGTTGTGGTGGAGCTTATAGTTGAGCAGGAAGGTGGAAACGAATTGACAGTGTGTAGGCCCTTTACAATCTAAAATGTTTGAAGACAGTAGAAAGATGAACAATAGACTTCATTTACATCTTGAGACAGCAATAACCACAGGTCACAATAAGATGTTTTGGCGATAATCTAATCCCCAATTAGACTTGGTGTAAGAACAATTCTTGATTGCTAGCCTGTGCACAACCTTCAACCGGTATAAACCGGTACAGCCTTGAACCTGTGTAGATTGATTGGACAATGGCTCAATGATCAAACAATTGACCCAATATCACAAATGGTGAAACAAACTCATCAATGTGTAACTGACTTGAGAACAATACCCCAGCAGGAAGGATTTGTTTGGAGTTGTATTATGTATCCATTCCATTCCCCCTGTCAATCTTCTCAAATGGAAAAAGATGTTGAGGATAATGTCCCCTGAATGCTTAACATCCTCAGTAATTATGTTCGTAATTGAAAATCAAACTTGATTAGCATCCATCACATCCTCTATATGACCAACATCATCAATATAGTTGATGTACGATCTTTCCAGGAAGTACATATTTCAAAGGTAAATGACATGATTGGGGGGTAGTACTCAACTTGGGCTGAAACTACTCTAGAATCAAGTAAACTATGCAAGGATTCTCTATTGAAAATTCTGTAGTCAAACGTTGACTCATTCTAAAATATCTAATGTCAATATCCATTGTGGCAGGCAAACCTGCTGTGTGGCTCTCTATGGGTCCTATTTTTATCGTGCTCCGATAGAAATAAAATACAATTATGTTCATGCTTGATTCTCCTTACGTAAGCAAATTAGAGATAAATCCTTCCAGCTGGGAGGTCCACTCCTGCTTGTGTATAGTTGGTAGCCTATATTGGTTCTTGAGGCATTTTCAAGTGTTCCCAATCATGTCTTAACCTATTTGAGACAATTTGATTTCAAACATGCAGACCCCAGCCTGAGATATCTTGTTCTCAGTCTCCAACAGGTAAAAATCATTTAAAATTTCAACTGCATCATGCAGAATTTCCATTTAACATATAAAATGAGACAAAATCATAACAGAGCATCTAAAAATATATGTCTTTGAATCAAAGCAAAGCCTACCAGGGCGGCACTCCATATTTGATGAATAGTGCGGTGTATTTGTTGAGACCCAACTAGACTACCTGCCGGGGGAGTGTCAAGTTTTGAAGGTGCCAAACGGACAAAAGCGTTTGTTTGGCTCTCGATCATGAGAGTGACAGAATCAACACATGAGACAAAAACGATGATACTCAGTGATTACTCACTGAAGTCTCCTTCCCTCAATGAAATTGGCTATTTTTTATCATGACAGAACAAGTAGTAATATTACAGGTATATCATGTATTCATCTTTAACTGAGAAACAAGGAAGATTAGATTGCAACTAAAAGCACATCATGACAGCAAACAAAATCCTGCAAGGATTTTTTTTATACTAAAGATATAGGCCTATAGGAACGTGATCCCAGTTTTTAAGAAAAATCCAAATGCTATTGGCAGTATGCTATTTCTTGTATCAATTGGCATCAACCAAAATATGAGCTTACACATGCACATATGAACAAAATTATTAAAATGACACACTAGAGTATTACCAATAGGCAAAATCTATCACAACACACACAAGACACAGTAATCCTATTTAGTCTTCAACATGATTTTTTCTTCTTCGGGACTGTGTTAAAATGAGAGGGAAAAGTGTTGTATTCACCTTTGTATTTGTCCATCTGAAAACCCTCATGCTGCGCAGAAGGAAGGTGAAATCTCCGCATTTCTAGCCGATGGAACACTGGGAATAGTAGAGTCTACTACAAACGCCCTCGAACGTCCCGACTATGAAAACGGGTGTAAATACGTGCTCAAGTCAAGTTCATGATTAGTTTTCAAATATCAATCCAAGTTTTCCTCAGACGTAGAACAGGCTACACACAAACGGATCAAAGGGCTCAAGACAACTTCTGATCATCCATTGACCAAACGTAAAAAGGATGATACGTAATTAAGAAAGACAGTACCCCAAAGATGACAGTACTAAAATGATTGAAATCCAAGTGTAAAATTCAGTTTGATTGCTCCAAGGGGCACCAGTGATGCATTATGTAATTCGGTGTCGATGTTTTATACGATAAACCGTTGCTCCCCAAATCGCAGACACAACTGTTTT
>JZLH01S0097185.1:12830-31522 GCA_001188425.1 Eucidaris tribuloides | reverse complement strand
TAGTCCAATTTAGTAACGATGAATTCCACCACAGTTCGTGTAGCATCAATGATGATGTTTATAGGCGTATCGCATCTGACACTCAAGAAATGGACATCCAAATTGGATTCCAATTAGATGGTAACTGGCTACCGTAGTATCTGTTCAGTGGGATCTTCACGGTCTCCAGTACATATCAAATGTACAGATGGACATGCTCGAATGATCTCTTCCAAGCACTTGTTATTACGCATCTCCAGCGGAGCATGCAGCCTTCCAAGAGCTAATATCGTCCATTCACCTGAATGGATCATTCCATTCTCCTTGCTTGCTGACTACAGTTAGGTATTCAACCATGTGCTTACTGCCATTGGAGCTCATTTGCATAAAAGTAGGTTAGACGGATCCATTAGTTCTGCGGGGATGTTTGTAGGGATAACCAGGGGGATGGGGGTTTACAGATTGACTTACGTATGTACCGAGAGTTGTGAATCTGGGTCTTGGTTTCATAAAACACAAAGAGAAACATACAGTGCAAACAAAAATTTAATTAAAAATAGGTGGAGTTTTATTATCGCTAAAGTAAGAAGAGGAACAGAAATTAATATTTGTAACAGGAAGTACACTGTAGTAATGTAATGACAGCAATTTCATAACAATGTACTTGAAATTTGATATGATAAAACGGGGAGTTGTCGAAAGCGGAATATATTACATATATCAAGAAATTGTGATTAAGTTCAAGTGCCACTGCTACTCTCATATGTAATTCCTGCTCTGAAGTTTTGGTACCATTCAGCAACACTCAAACGTTTAATATGCCAAAAAGTCCCTCAAGTGTCTGACCCAATCCACCCCTACAAGCAAACATGGGAGGGTCCCCTATAATTTTACTTTTTCAAATGTTAACCAAAGCCTACGCAAAAGATTGCAAAGTAGCGCAACCAACCTCATCTTAGCCCCAAAGACCAGCGAACAATAGACGACCATTGTTATGTGTGGTTGACCGTAGATAAGGAAGAATGCATACAATAGCACTGGTGCTACAAATCTCAATCAACTAGTGCCCGAAATAAACTGGCTTGATGATTGAGATGAAGAAAGGAGGAAGTAAGAGTTGGCTAATTCTAAGCGATAATATGCCAAACTGAGTTTGTGTTATAGTAAAATAGACAACATGACTGGCAATGTGATGATTGAACACGTATATACACTCAAACACAGAGAAGAAACATATGCGATAGCTTTGAGGACATTCATTCGTGTTGAACTAATTCCAATCCGTTTTTGCCCAACCACAAGGTTCAAACTCGCGGCGAACTGACTTCACAACACTAGTTCCCGTTTACTATTCTCGGATTGCCAATTTGCTTCAGTGTAAACAAAGACCAATAACCTGTTCAAGAACTAGTGAACCCATCCATAAGACTTGGAGACTAAAAATCAAACGCATAAATACGCCCACACCACTTTTATTTCGAAATTCCAATTAAGTACAACTGATAGAATAATACAATCAGAATGAAGTCGACCCTCCCGCCATAGTACACAGCCAACACATAATAAATGGATTTCATTTTCCACCTCTGTCGCAGTTAATGTCCGCCCGCATGACTGTATTCATATTTCTTTGTCAACATGCCTTCCCTTCGCAAGACTCTCAGAAAATCGTAAAATCGACGACAATCATCACAGAAATGACCCGATCACAACCTCTGAATTGTCACTATAGATCAATGACACCGAAATTTAAAGGCCAGTTATGGAGGGGGGGGGGGGGGAGGAGGCGTGGCATCACATGATACTGACTGAATTCCAATCAATAACATTACACAAATAGTTCACCTTGTCGATTCTCTGAATGTCCTACTATAGCCAGTGTTTTTAACGCGGCCATTGATTAAATTTTACACTTCTTTGGTTTCTCCTAAATACTTTGTGAAATACTTCTATCACTTGAATGGACACAATCCAATAGTATTATTTCCACATAGCACTCCTAAATAGTACAACAAAATGAACAAACAGATGACTTTGAAAGAGCCATGGATGATAAGTTCTTGATATACTGGCTTCTATCTCATCTCAAACCATGTTCAGGAGCCTAGAGGACAGATCTTGGACCTTTCAGATGACCATTCTTCACATGGAAGTAATTTAAAAAAAAATGTTTAAAATGTCCCCTAAAAAGAGTCTAACTATCAAACTAACTGAAAATTATGAAGTTACAAATTGGGTCAGTAAAACTTCTCAGTAGCTGAGTTGCAAAAATGTACAAATACATAACTTGCTGTTCATACAGTGTATATTTGGAACTTATGCAACACTGTGACTCACATTAAATGTTTCGGTGAATAGGCCTACACATATATTGGCCGCATAATAAAGCAAACAGGCCTATTATGTCAATATCCTGTATGCAAACAGAGACTGTAATGATGAGCAATTGTACCATTCATTCGTCGATAACTTGGCATGATATTTTAATCTAAGAAACATGCAATGAACATAATTTTCAATTTAGATGAAATGAAACGACGACGCTAGAAGTTTTTGCATGTCATCTTCGCAAAAGTTCCCCCACAGAAGGAGGTGAAATAATGACCCCTAAATCCAACCTATTGCTGTACAAACTGACCCACAGTTGTTATACATCTAATCCGCACATATTTGTCCTCTTTAATTCGGTCAACATCGAAGACACTCTAAACTTAGAAGCACATCAAATAGGCTCATCATTGTGAGGGCTACAGCATCACTTTGATGATCCATCTTCCAACTTTGATATCTGTTTGATTAGGAGAAAGGGAAGCAAACGGTTTACAGATCAATCTCCAATTTAGTTAGACAGAATCAATATTTGATATCTCACATTTGTATTCAGACGTTTCCTAGAATTGAATCGAATTAATTGCACAACTTCCTTTTCATTGGAAGATATAGTCTTGCTTCCAGACATTTAAAGGTATTGGCTAACATTTACCACAGTTAAAAAAATCTGAGCCGCATGATTCCCCATGCTACCAGTGTTTTTGATGAGGTCTAAAAATGAAGCCCTGAAAAAATTGTATTTCAAAATGATTATTTAGTGCTTTAAAAAAAGTGAAAATCGTAAGTTGACCAGATTCACTTGCCTATTTCCTCCCATAGACTTACTGTGTGTACACCTAGGTTAATAAAACTCGCCCCAGTTTTATTGTTTATTCATGTATAACTTGCCATTGGCAGTGTAACTTTCCCAACTTTTGTATTCTAGGGTGTTTATTTGTCCATTTGAACACTACTATGTAGCTCAGATATCAAAGTTTGACAATTTTTTAAATTGAAGCTCCACAATGTTAGCCTATCACTTTAAATACACCATTCACTACTACAGTGCTCGTTATAAAGGAAGTCCTCAGGACCCATGAAATTTGTTCTTTATAACGAAATTTCTTTATATCAGGGTTACAAAAACAATAGAATACAAAGGAAATCCAAGATATGGGACCAGAGATTTTACTTCTTTATAATGAAATTTTGTAATATCAGTGTTCTTTATACCTAGAGTGCACTGTACGAAAATTACTAATTTACTATCATCAGTTAACTGCCTTGAATGAAGACTAGCGGGGTAAGACATTTTCTTAAAGACGCTATACAACACTGTGGAAAACCCGTTTAAAAAATTGTCAAACTTTGCTGTCTGACTATGTGTGTGCATGTTTGCCTATGTGTGTGAATGTGTGTGTGCATACGCATGTGTATGTGTGTGCACCGTGTGTCTCAGTGTCTGTGTTTTTTTTTAATTGACACCCTTCATCCCAGATTTATAATTTTCATCCTAGGATTATCACCTGAAAGTGACTAAGAATTGGGGCAGGGGAGGGGTACAGCTGACCTACATGTACTTTGTTACAAGGAAGCAAGTGACAATAGTGACATTTCTGATAAATTAGCAAATTTGTATCTTTCATTTACTTTGACAACAATGCAATTTCACTGCATTTTTACTTACATATCTTTCAACAGAATGATTATTTCTTCTTCAAATTTTGCCCAACGGCTACAGTATGCTTTAGATGTTTAAAAAAACACCAGCAACTTGAATAAGACTCATTTGTCACTTGTTTCCTTGGAGTAACGGTTTATGTTCTGATCTGCAATTCATCGATCCCTTATGTTTAATGTACAGCTCTGCATAATGGGATAACATTTAATGGGGTACTCCTATTAAAGGGGTAAATTTCATCAAATATATATCTTTCTTGTTGATACATACTCCATTTAATGGGGCACCCATGTCAAACAGATAAAGAAATGTGTTGCAAATGCCTATCTGGAGCCCACTTACATGAACTTGTATTGTCTGCACATACCGTATACTGTACATTTTGTGGCTAATCGTTAATCATATTATTTGCATGAAATATGTAAATTCACTGATTGATTCGATTTTAAATTTAATAGTCCATAAATTGTGGAAGAGTCAATTTAGCAATTTTCAACCACTTCATATTTTTCTACATTATGCTCCTGATACACCCAATACTCCACATCATTCCTGATTTGGGGTGACTGACCCTAATACTTTTTTCCTCAGTCCCAGCCATACTATTGTCATACATCTGAAACATGAACCGCCCAGCATTTAAAATCGAGGAACCGACACCGTTGAAAGTACGGTGCTCGAACCATCGAGATTAGCGTCGGCGCTCTTTGCCACGGCGAGCTTTTACGGCGATTTGACCCGAGGTAGCAAGTCAGATTGGGATTTCCTGCTCGTGGAAAACAAGAATTACGGGAACCGATATGCCAGATTTCAAGTTATTACTATTTAATATCGTTTGAGTCTAGACATCAGGTGCTCTCGAACCACTTCCATTAGGCGGATCAAGCGATAAAAACCCGAGAGCGTACATTGGAAGTAAAAATAGAATTGTTAAATCAGCCAGAAGTAGGAAGCATGGGCCACCAGGAAGGTTTGGATTTTGTCCGCAGCGATCAAAACGATCAAAACGTAATGAAATGGGTTCTCAACTACCGTAAACCTATAATAAGGGTTGTTATGCCGCAACCTGTTGGAATATAGAGCGGTTGTGATGACTATTAGTGAAGGGAATGATCACTTTACTTCTGGTTATGCTAGCAAATATTTCCTCAAGAATTATATTGAATGCCTAAGGGTAAAAGAATCAAGTTTAAAGATAGTGTGAGGGTGAAATGGAGGAATTGAAATCAATCTAAACCGATCAAGAAAATTTTGTGGAAGATGGTCAAATTGAAAAATTTGTTGTTGTTTTTTATATTCATAATCATTTAAAAACTTTGTTGTTTGAAACTTTTACTAATTTGCTTATATTCGAATAGATCTGTTGCTCAATTTACTTTGCACATATTTCACTGCTGAATTAGTAGACACTCAGGGTCACACTTAAAAATATCATACCGATATAGGCAAAGTCTACTAAATTTTGTTGAAATGTTTGAAACAGTAACACATTCTTTTCTTCTAGATCTATCAACTGACTCTTTATGTGAAGGTGTGGTTGTATAGTGAGTTTCTGTCTACCTTTCATTCATGAGTAACACAGTGGGTTCAATTCCCGCCATGCGCACATTGATGCATGCATTCTTCAGCAAGGCAATTTATCCACATTGCTGGTCCAGTGAAATGTGAATCTGGTGGAAACCGGGGTCATAACAATAATTGCAGGGCCCTCTGGGAGAACTGTGTTCGCTACTGAAGAGGCTACAAGGGTATTATTATTTATTATTTATTAATTAAGACTGCAATCCATTGGGAGTAAATGATTGAAAATCAGAGTTATCTGTCAATGTAACAACGTTTGATAAATTATACATAAATAGATATAAATAGTAAGCTCAAGCACATGAATAGTACCACATGACTAAATGCAGAGTACATACTATAATCGAGTTTTATACTCCCATTCCCATATTTGGGTAAAATTGCTTGATCTTTACAGTCTTCATCATGCACGTCAATTGCGGGGCTTCGTTCAAACACCTTGGCTCAGCCACGCAAAGAGAAATAGTCAATAGTAAGTATCGGAGATATCAAGCTTCAGTTGAAAGAGATAATGAAAGATAAAAAAAGAAGATTAACTGATGCAACCAAGCAGTTAAATGTATGATAAAGGGAGGATAGCCAGGGTTTATAACTGTATACAACAATGCAGAAGTGGATTTATAATTGGGGGAGGAGGCCCTTTAATAGCCCCCCCCCCCCCTCCCCCTCGAGGTGGTACAGTATAAAACTAGAAAAATCCATAAACAAAACATTTTGAAATGGGGTCTATGGAGAGTGTTTATCATAAGGAAATCAAATCATCTTCACTTGGTTAAAGTTAGGGGCAATGCTCTCCCCCGCGAACAGATTTGAATAAAAAATAATTAAAATGCATTGTTTGAAAGGGAAATGTAAGGATTGAACACAGTCCTCAAGTCAGATTAAATTAACATAAGGCTACGATCAAGTCCACTGTGAAGTTTTTGCTGTGAAAATTTCATGACCAAATATATCCTCTTCATATGACAATCAACATCAGAATTTGCTGTAGCACACTAAGTTTATGTTTGACAATCAATATCAGAATTTGCTAAGGCACACAGAGTTGTTGTGTAGCTTTCTATGCATGCTATTTCTTATTTTCTATCACGGTCAATGCTTTACCTTGAAACTGGCATGTGTGTACAAGCTCTTTTTTTCCTCATATTTATAAATTCAAGACCATTTCCTCAGGCCTGGATATACAGTCTAAGGAGTGTAAAATGTTGGTATGTTGGTTCTTGAGGCATTTTGGTCTTCTTCCAACAACTCCATCAAAATACCCTACCCCACCCATCACTTATAGTTACTGGCTGTTAGTCAAGCTTATGAGCAATGTATGTAATTACGACATGAGTGAAGGAGAAAGCTCAAATTATATTGACACCACTCACTATCTATCTCTGGCTATTTGACCATTAAAACTAGACAACAACAAACTCAAGGTGATGAACCTATTACCAGGGCAGAAGCTGTTTATGACATGGAAGTAAATGGCTGCTAATAACATTTACTGGTAAACAGGAGAATAATAAGAGATAATGTCCTTCCATCTCTTTAGCATTATAATGTCTAAATTGAAATAAATAGACATGACTCTATGAATTAGGGGAGTTGTCCCAAATTAAACTCAATATAATGATGAATGGTGCAAACCATTATTTGACATTCCCCAAATATATAAAAGTACATTCCAAATATTTGGTGGCATAGAATCTAGTGTAATGATCCCCGACTGTTGTTGGAAGACCATGGAAGGCTACACTATAATAATATGGCAGAACTTTGCAAAATTTGTTTCTTTTCTTTTTTTCGGGGCAGGGTCACAAATATTCTTTGAAAATCTTCCCTTTTGTACTGTAATTTAACTTTAATCTTGTGGTCATTAACTTACTTGCTGTTTCATGAATTTTCAATAATTTTCAGTAATAAATACCATGTTCGCATTTTATTGGAAGGGGGGAGGGGCAAATGCTCCTTAAAATACCCAGTCAGCATGCATGTGCCTGTGTCAATTAAAATTTCTCAATCCCACCTCCCTGGTATACAAAATACCTGTATAATGGACACTGATCATATTAACCAATAAATTCCCAGATTTGTGGTCTCAGTTTCCAGACACACACCTACATATATTATTCCAATTTCCTAGATACTATTTTGGGATTAGAGTAAAATAAGAACAGTCTGACACTAAGACTAAGTGAGACCTTGTTCTCGGGAGTAAATTGAGCAAGCAAGGCCCTTATCCAATCGTACCTGTAAGGTGCTGTCACGCTATGTACCTAAATTCTGATAATTAAGTGTTAGATTCAAGTAGAAAACAATAATGTGTGAAATGAGCGGTGAAAGAGGTACATGCTCCATGGCTTGTCTTAAATACAAAATCAGAGATGCTACGCGATCCAAAGAAACATCGCAAAACCTGAAATGAAAAGCGGATAACTGCGGCTTTTGACTCTTATAATGCTGTAAGCTGTGAGATGTAGGAGTTAGAAAGAGATATTGGTGGTTTAAAACGTGATCCTCCTGCAGTACAGCTTGAGAAGATTTCTTGTAAGGCTTCTTCTTCTTACCGGTATATCATCACTAAACCATGAAATCTCTTGCCGCTAAAAGTGAAATCTACAATTTCTCATGCAATCCAAGACATGGGGTTGGTATGTAGGGCCGACTATGAGCAGATAGCACATGAAAACTGATCTACATGTATGTAAATGGGTTTCATTTTCTAACCACTTGCATGTGACTGTAATCATTGTATTATTTGTTCCAGCACTTTAGAAAAGGTTAAGTTACTTACAAATCAAAATGAGCTTTGGGATGGACTCAAAATGTCTTGAAAAGAATGTGATTTGTAAAGTACTTTATTAACCAGTTGCCTCTGAGATTCCTTTAATTCAAAAGCATTTGATTAGTATAGTCTGGGCTGACTTTATGAACAGGTAATACACATCAAAGGGATTGTGTAGGTTTCATTTTCTATACCCTTTGCATTTGATTGTATTATCTACATGTATTCCAGTGCTAAGAGCTAAATTTGGTTTAAAAAAAAAACATCATGAGCTTTAGTAATACGCTCAAAATGTCATGAAAAGAATGTGATTTGTAGAGTATTACTCTATTACCTATACTTCTGTGATTCCCATAGACTTATCATATGACTGCCAGATGTGATTTGAAATATGATTGAGTGAAAACTGGATTCATGTTGATCAAAGTTGACCAGCTAAGAAACCTTGATCAAAGTTGACCAGCTAAGAAACCTTGATCAAAATTGACCAGCTCAGAAACTTATACCAATAACGTTGGATCAGTGCCTATCAGTCTCTTCACCAGCAGTACTACAGATGCAGGTGGACCAAACTGAGTTCAGAGATCAGCTGGTGAAAGCTCCAGCCAGGGTCTGGAATCAAGACTACCACTGCACATACAACTTGCACAAATGGCACACAATGAAATGATTTCTTTACAACTGAATAATTTTAGGACATACATCCATTTGAATCCCCAAATTTTGAACACTGTATCATCTGTATGTATAGGCCTACATTACATGTATACAGGTTTAAATCACAAAATTTTGAACACTACACGACCATGTATCTATCTTGAGCTAAATCAAAGCTAATCAGCAAGTCCAGGCTCTATGTCGACTCTAAGCTGACATTCCACAATCCACATTGACCTGAGCCAAGACTAATTTTGTTATTCCCTGATAGCACCTTTATACACAGGGCCTATGAAAGCACTAGTCTACATCACAGATTGTTCAGCCCCTGACATGGGCTGGTGTCTGCAAACTAAATCAAAGCCAAACATAAATACAATCTTGAAGTCACTTTCTCCCTCTGGACAAAAGTCAACAACATCACTTTCATTTTCATTCATCCCAGCACAACAAAAGAAGACAAAACACTGTTTGTGCCATACGCTACATAGTCACGAGACATTCTTCTACAAGTGGCGCACTGTCCTTGTGGGGAGAATAATGTTTTGAGTTTGACGTAAGGGTAAGAATAATTGCTCGACTATTCATCGGTAAAGAATGAACTATGAATCTAGGATGCATGAATGGTGGCGGGTCTTTGCGCAATGAAAGTGTGACTGACTGAGGGACGACCACAAGGCATTGAGTCACTCCTCTAACCTAACCACTGCCAACAGTTAGGAGCAATCATCTCAGGGAGAGACTGGGAGAGGAAAACCACAACATCGATTGAATAGGAGAGGGAGATTACCAGGGAAGGTTTCACTTGAGTAAGAGTGGCTTTGATGGTGGACTATTGTTCTGGAAGTGTGAAGTCAGGAGTGAAATATAATAGACAGGAGAAATTGTTTTGAGATGGGGGTTTAGAGTTCAATCACCTGTGGAGAAGGGGGTGGGGCAAATGATGAAGAAGAGGGGGGAAGATGGGGGGGATATGGGAGATAGAGAGGATGCATAGGTACAGATAGTACCTAGTACTCGAAGAAAAACATAATGTTGACCAAAAAAACAACCCTGCTATAAAACCATTCACTCTGATAGCAGCAGAACTCTCAGTTTGCAACAAAATCTGAGTACAAATTAATATGCTGACAACAAATAACTAACATCGAAGTGAAACACAGTCAGTGCTTCCAATCAAAATCAGTTTCCCAATTGTTAGCAAAAACAAAACAAACAAAACAATATACGAATAAAAATGAATCAAAATTGAAGACGCAATGGTGCTAAAACTAAGTGTTTTCTGTCAAAAATAATGTCTGAATACTTATATGCACATTGGAAAGAGGAAGACGCAACAAGTAGGCCCTATGCAAAAATACTCAAACCAAACATGGACGTAAAACTAACCTTCTCTCTTCTGTGAGTCTTCATCATATTCCAGTGACAAGCTTTTCTGAGCACTTCTATCTGTACTTTCTTTATTTTACAGTGCATACGATATTTGGGTTATATTTGGGTTAGTATCGAAGTCTACCCTTCATTTGAACTCTTCTTTTTGACCTCCCCTTCTTCCTAAATCAAATTGATGGTACAGGGTACACGGCACCTTTCCAGGGGCCCATAGAAACCTATGTTAAATGCAGCAACTTCAAAGCACTCTCAAAATTTAATCGAAACATAGATTTTTCTTAAATCGAAGCAGGTGAAGGGAAATTATGTCTGCTTTCCAATAAAAAACATGATTTGTGATGTTTTCCAGCTCTAAAAAAAGTTAAGCGCCTCCGTTCTAGACTAACCATGCAGAATCTAGGCTAAATGCTAAAAATAGCCAACTTGTAACATTGCACTAAAAAAATCACTAAAAATACTACAACCCTGATTTATCCAACTTGTGCACACCTGTAGAATCTATAGTCCTCGCTTAATATATCAGACCACAAAATGTGGTGATTTTCCACTCTGCTTATTTTTAAAGATTTTTTTAGTACATCCAGGCAATGACATAATCATTGTACTGCCTTCCCGGTAGGCATTGCGCCTCTCAATTTGTGATGTGCGCCCTATAAAGTTCCAGGAATTATAATATACACTGTTTATACAACAAGACCACCATGACATTGGATAATTGGTTGTCCATGTTTATATCATCCACTCTAAATGTTTTGCTCCGAACTCCAGGGCAGGAATTTTGAGCATTTATCAGGCAATGTGTTTATGGAATCAGATTACAGTTAACAGTGCGATGTGAGGTGCTTGCACTGTGCCACATACATGTACATGTATATATGTATTGTACACAATTTAACCCAAACTGTGTTTAAAAACAAAATAATGAATTGCTTTGGGAGTAAATGTACCTTGTAATTGAATATGTACTCACAAATATTCAAGATATGTGCCAGTGAAAGTCATGGCACTATTCTGTGACAATGTAATTGCACGTCTTTGTATTTTGCTGCTTACATTTTATTAATCATTATTATTTCTTTGACCTTTGTTCGCCATCTTTATGGAATCAGCACTTAGATAGGCATAACAAAAATATTTGTATAAAACATAAGCAGTGCACTTGGTAAGCATACATGTAATAGCTGGAATGTTGTGGAACTATCTTGGTTTGCATGAACTCTACATGACTTGGTACTCTGTCTGGTAGCCATGGTAACAGACTTGGTGACAAAGGTTTCTTCAAGTTGAGAATGTAGGCACTCATGGATATAAACTTGAGGGGGGGGGGGGGTCATTGCAAGTTGCAACCATCACGATCAAAGGTCAACTGGTTAATCAAGTAAAAACATTACAGTTCTTAATCCGGCAATAACATTCAATCACACAGTTCTTCCTAAAGTTTATTGAATAACACCAAACACTGGATTTGTTGTATGAAATTACATATTAGTCAACAGGAAGACATAAAATGCATCTTTTGAAAAGTACAATATGTAATTGGGAAGGAATTTTGTTTTGATCATATGTACACCAGAGCCCAACAATCAGATCACTATCGTTATTACAGTGTATTGTCATCATGTTCAGAATGCAGATAATGCACCACAATACCAGATGGTTTGTTTTTATTGACAGAGGTTCCATGTAAAATAATTTAACCCGACCAGGCTTTAAACACATCTGAAAGCTTCCATTGTGAAATACTTCAGCACTAACCACACACCTTTACCAAAAGACCCAGTTTGGTAGAGTTATGTGGTGGGGTTTCTGGGAATTGAATTATCACCTGCAAGATCGGGTGTATGAAAGAAAATATTGATTGGGTAGAAATATGACAATGTAGCCATTGAGGCTGAAAAACTGGAACACTTAACCATCCTTGTTTCTGTCTATTTTTAAGTCAACAAACGTGGTATTTTGTAAAGTGATGACAGAGAGGTACACTTGATAATACTAAGAAAGGCATGAAGTTGCCAAAAGTTCAAAACACTTTGTGTAAGAATTTAAGATATAGTGAAATAGATAACAACCAGAATTTAGATATTTGTGTTCTTGTAGATCAATCTAATCTAATCCTGTACGGTTTACCTATTAAATGTGACATAATAATGTACATTAGCTCCTATTTTACATTTGATTTGATTTGATTTCTTTACTCTAATTTTTTTTTATTTGAAAAAACAAACAAAAGGATTTCCCAGATTCTGAAATGAAATTGAAATGAATTTGTTTCACTCTGTTCCACAGTGAACTGTGTACAATTTCTTGAAAAAGGGAGTGACAAATTATTGCACAATTTAGTAAATAAATTGCGTACAAGTGGAAATCAAAGATTCACAATGCAACAAGCTGACAGAGCAATTTGCTAGCGCAATATTTCACTTTCAGTGACCTCCGTGCAGTAGGCTGACATGTCTAATATAATAACTTTAGCTAATCTGTCAAGAACATGTACATATCAGACTTTCCAAGAGAAACAGCATCACAAAATTGATCAATTAAATTGATATTATTTCTTGGAATTTGGAAATTCCACAAAAGTCCTGAGACTCAATTTTTCGGTTTCATGATCAGCATCGGGAGAATATATCTGTCTGCATCTTCTGAGAATAGCTGTTCCAAATCTCGGTTCCAGATCATGCAGCGTTTTCCACCTCGAGAGTCGAGACTCGAGAGTACACTCACTCTTCACAGAAAGTAAAAGTTGAATTGGTATCTTCAACAGAAATGAGCGCTTTCTGAGTGAAAGGTCGAAGGAAATGCACGAAAAGGTGATAAAACCTCACAAACTACTTTTAGGAGGTAAGAAGGAACTAGTTTTCTTTTGAACATCACACCACCATGTTCATGTGACCACAATAGGGTCCAACATGTGATATGTGATCGCAAAAGACCAAGACTACAGAGAATTAATTTCATGTATTACATAAACATATATATATATGTTTGTGTTCCATAAAATTCGGCCTTGAGACATAGAACACTGGGGAAGAGTATCAATCATCAAAGACATATTGCATTCAGATGAAATCATAAATATTTATCTGCACAGCTGCGTGTTGTGAGAAAAGTTGGAAAAATCTCCCCCTCTTCAACAGGTTCAACTTTTCTGCTCCATGCAAAAAATAAGTAAGATAAAATGACATGATAAATTAAGTAGAGTAACTTCTATTGTTAAAGTTGTGGTGCTAAGGTTATTCAGGAATTTACAGAATTCAACACTGCAGAATTATTTGTGATACTATCATATGTGAATATCTGAAAAGTTACTGATAGCTCATGCATATGAGGTCAAAAACAAAAAGGAATAGTGAATACAAAAGTATATGTTGTGAAAAAAAAGAAAGTAAATGTATTTTTAACATCACTGAAAGTAGTTTGTACTATGACAAACAGGTGAAATTGGTTTAGTTTTGATATATCATGATTTAGCACAATATTGCAATAGTGATTTCAAAGCTATTTCTTGATATGTAGTTACAAATACGTGTACTACGAGGAAAAAGAACAAGATTCAACAAAACTATTTTGAAATATCCCTCTCTAATTTATTTCTGATATCCCTGAAATATCCTTATAAGTTATTTCTAATGTCCTTGATCTATTTGTGACAGTTTAAAATTATTTCTGATTCTGGACATTATTTGTTAGGACACATCTTTTCATAAAATTATCACAAAGTTGTATGCTATGTATTTCTTTGTGACACATTATAATTTATCACTTTTTCATTTGTTGATATTACTACGTGATTTTTTTTTAAATAAAAGTTTGGCAGCCTTGTAATGTGGGTACAGTTACAATACTGGTCTTGATGACGAACAAATATCTGTAGGTGATCTTATTACAGTCAAGGTAAAAATGATACAAATAGGACAGAGTTTGGACTGTTACCTAATTTTGTACCAACATGCCTAGAATTATACTGTCGACAGAGCCTACGCACACATGATCGATCAACGCACACCATTTTAATGAGTTTACAAACTTAATTTCATGGCCCATGTGACATAAATAGCAGAAATATGTCCAAAATAAAACGCCTTTTTGCTAAGTTTGCTTTTATTACCTTTTGAGTGATTGGATGCGCTGTATAAGCCGATGATCCCTGTAATCGTATCACAATTTAAATTAGTTTTTAATTCAACGTGATCATGTGAGACACATGTACATATGTAGCAAAAATTCCAGTGATCCGTACATTTCATTCTATTATTTGAATAATAGATTTGTTATTTCTGACCAATGATTTAAAAAAGAAAGATAATGTACGGTTTGTTTAATAAGAATTGACTGAAAGCATCTTATCCTAATTTAGATTTGCTTCTATTATTTCTAACCAATGATTTTAATATAAAAGATATAGTATGGTTTGTTTCACGAGAAGAATTGACTGCAAGCTTATCTTAATTTAGGTTTGTTTCGACTGTTACTTCTGACCAATGATTTCAATGAGAAAGATGATGTATGGTTCGTTTCATAAGAATCAGCTGCAAGCATCTTATCCTAATTTAGATTTGTTTCTATTATTTCTAACCAATGATTTCAATCAGAATTTAGGAAGGTAATGTTTGGTTCGTTTCACGAGAAGAATCGACTGCAAGCATCTTATCTTAATTTACTTTTGTTTAGAACTACTCTTTCCGACCAATGATTTCAATGATACTATACGGTTCATTTCTTGAAAGCAATTAGTGTCACATCATCTACTCACAGTTTTCTCTCTTCAGCATCTTATCTTAATCTACATTTGTTTTTACTTTTTCTGACTTATGGTTTCAATGAAACTACAGTTCATTTCATGAGAAATTAGTGTCACATCATCTACTCACAGTTTTCTCTCTTCTTTTCAGTTTTGACATGTAGCTACATATACTGCTAACATAATTATTGTCACTTCTATTTCACACACACACACAAAAATAAGAGCAGAGTGATCTTCGACCATAGAAAGAAATTTAGTGTAAGTGTCCAGATTCACACCGAGTCTACAGTGTAACTTTCTATATTGCTCTTTGGGATTTTATATGGTATTAGAGTAAAAAGAACAGTCTAAAACCAAGACTAGACAGAACTACATACAAGTCTAACAGATGGCATTGAAGCTGCCAAAAAATGACCTTGACCCCGCGAACACCCCCTTCCTGTCATATGACCTCGAGACGAGATTGTTGCAGTGACTCAGGTATGCAGAAACCATAGATAATGGGAGGGGGAGACTAGGGGGTTCATGCAGGTTCAATATCACGTTCAAGACTAGTGAGTCACTGAATACAGGCAGATTTAAGTTAATTAGATTTGGTGCAAAATGTACAAGCTGGAATTTATGGAATCAGAAGTGACTAGGACTGGGGCCAATGGTTGTAAAAAGTCCTAAATACAAGGTCAAATTCTGCAGGTTTTTGTGTATGTTTTAACCAGTTGAAGATGATTGATTTTGGCAGAACGTGGCAACATTCATTTTCCACAGATCCCAGCATAGATACCGGTAATCAGTATCTATGTTCCCAGCCTGAGATATCATGAGCTTAGCTCAATGGTTTAAAAGCTATTTGTGCTCCCTTCAGTGACAAAAAACAAAACAAACTAAAACAACGAGACAAGAACAAGCAGTCAAGCATACTGCTGTACACCACCAGGGTAAATTAACGTACTATTACCCACAACACATGGATTTCAAAAAAATTGAACTTGTAAAATTTGTTTCTAATTTCAGGTTAGTAGGCTACAACATGTGTTTATTTTTTAACTGCATTTTTAATTTTTAATGGTTCACAAAACATGCCATATTTTATTTTTCATGTATTTTGTGCATACCAAAAATTCCTCTTCCATAAAATTCTGTGTTTTCCATTTTCTACTTATTTTTGTGCCTTTTCTACATTATCGATTAGGCCTACACAGATAAGTCAAAGTCTTAACTCAAAACATCACTTCAAATTTAACATTTTCATTTTATTTATTTTTTTTTGGGGGGGGGGAGGAGTGGGGGGTGGGAGGGGGGGGGTGTGATGGCAAGGCATATAAGCAAATCCAGTCGCCAGAAGGCCAATGTGTTACTATTACGAAAGATCAATTAGTGCAAGTAGCATTACATACCATGCCTCTACTACTACGCACCCTTGGTTCTCTGGCTAATTAGCCGAAATACGCTAATCTTATAACCTCATTATCCCAAACATTCCTACTGCTCAAAGGTAACAGGATATTTTTGGCTCACTTTTCTGTATTTATGATCAAATACAGTAAATCTACTTTTTGTTGGGGAATAGAGGAAGCACTCCCATTTTACTATGACATTGGAAGAAGCCATAGGAAACGTAAAGACCTTTGCAGCAAATTGTCATTTCTTCACTGCAATTGTGATCTTGAATACAGAAGTCTCATCAAACTGTCATTTTAGAATATAAATTGATGTACTAAGATAGATAGCTTAAAGAGATGAATGGATGAATAGATGGTTGAAGATAATCAGGAAAAGAATTTTTCCATTAAATACAAGGTCAAACTCTATAGGGTCTCTAGTTTATCATTTAAATAACATTCAAGCCAAAGAAGAAATCAGATCTATTCTTTTGTTTCGTCATCTACCATTCATAATCAGCTTTTGCAATCATGCAAACGTGTGACTTTTTAATATCTACTATTAACCACAAAAGTGGGATAAAACAAATTGATAAGTAATTCTTTTCTTTGAAAACTTTGAAATGAAATAAATGAACATAGAAAGCACTAAACCATCAAAACAGAAATAAAGAAAGATAGTAATAAACAAACAAATACAAATGTGCAGGAGTATGTGGAGGGAATATGTTGTGAAAAGTGCATAACTTATCAGATTTACACAACTATCAAATTCACCAAGAATCCACGTTGGTAAAGTTTACTATGCCTACATTAAAGTTGCATTGCCTATAAAGTTGAAGTACTTAAGAAGTCCCCTTTTCCTCATTTATTATTGTTTTTTTTCTGACTTTCACCTCTCATAAGTTTGTTCCCAGTCCCAAATGAATTCAAATCATGCACAGTCGACTGTAAATAAATATGACTTTAAAAACTTGGACACCTACTTTCCTTTGCAATGCACCAGTCATCTCAACTCAAGATTTATGATGACCTTGCATGACTTAGTGCTAATTAGTCAACTGTCCTAACGTATTAATTAGATTAGAATAGAACTGGTGGCCGATCGGCCAACGCGATATTAGTCACTCGCAGGCTAGCTCGTCCCCTACACCTGGTGGTCCTTAGTCTACAACCCTTGCAATACCACACCTAAAGAATCACATGTAAAGTCTAAAGATTTCTGTAAGAATGGGGCCGAGAGGCTTACAACAAGATTTTGATCGTTCGGGACTTGTGGTAAGACACAGGAACAGATTAATGGACAATAATTATGTGGACAGATTCAGGGGTCGTTGTCCAGGCAGGAGTAGAATTTGTTCAATGAGTCCTATGATTTATCTAGTCCTACAGCTGGTGGATCCCACTTCTAAATTGAATTTCTAGGCCTGTATTAGGCCATTGAATTTGTAGTCTGTGTCGGTCAAGAAATTCCCTAGAAATGAATTGAAAGTGACATGAAACAATGTTTAGAATACAAATTTAGCTGGAATCAGGAAAGGTGTACACTAAAATTCAAATGTTTACCAAACAAGATAGTTCATTCAAAAGAGATATACAGTTTTTATTCAACACACATTCAGATTACTCAAGATTTCAAAAAAGTTATGAGTGTGGCAATCATCTGCCAATTATTTCCAAATATTCAGATGAGATCATCTAGCTTTAAAATAATAGTGGTTGCCATTTATTCAATATAGTTAAGTATCATACAGTGGATGTTTGTGTTTCCAGTAATCGGTACTACCACTTTAAAATGGGGGAAAAAAGAAATTTCGAGAAAAAAAATATCTGAAACTGTTGAAAATTATCTGTATATGATTTACAATTATGGCATGACATGAGAATCTGGACAAGCTCAGCTTTTGACCCAGTTTAACTGGGAAGGCAACTTAAAATAAACATCCAAAACAATGACTGTTTGCATCCTGGAGGTAGATAGTTCTTTTGAGGATAAGGTGGCTGCCTAAAATATGATAGATGGGCATCATGCCTCACAAAGTGTCAAAACAATGTAGATGTACTGAGATAATGAATGGCTGTTTGGATGATGTTTTTGTGCTGTATATGCAGCAAGGGAGTAATATTTATATAGAGCATTAATTCCCATGGGAAGGAAGGAGCTTGTAACTTTCACCTGAAATGCAATGATCAGGT
>JZLH01S0097184.1:79681-87768 GCA_001188425.1 Eucidaris tribuloides | reverse complement strand
CAGACTCTTAACAACAAAGCAACAAGTCCATAATGTGACCCAATAACCTTGTAATCAGAGACTTGCTGATAGAGTTCCCCAATCGAATTTGACCGAATATTCGTTTAATTGCTAAAGCATCGCATAACAATAATTTCCACTTAAAATTTGATACTACATGATTCCACTGCTACTAGTGTTCTGTTATAAGTAAACAAAAATGAAGCCCTGAAAAAATTGCGGCTTAAAAATTATCATTATGCGCTACTTACAAAATAAAAATCACTTTGAACGACCGATCCATTTTTTCCCCAAAGCAGTTCCTGGCTTGCAAGAATTTTCGCCAGCTGACCCAATATTCATGTGAAATTTTTTACACTACATATTTTTACAAGTGATTGCATGGCTGCTCTGAGTATTTGCTGGTTGTTCCGTTTCTATGGTGCTTTATTTGTTCTTCAAACACTGTCAGATATGTTCCATTATGGCAAAGTTTTAATTTTGTAAAAAAAAATTTTTAAAATTTTTTTTCAACTGGGGCTTTAATAATGTCTATAGTGGTGTCTTCAACTAGTAACAAAAATTCAAATGGGTGTGGGAATATACCATAGGCTGGATTTTGTCACTGAATTGATCTAGTTTCTTTATGGAATTCATGGACAAATCCAGAATTGTATCGTATTTATAAACAGAGAAAAGGAAAAAAAAAAAATCAATCGGTCAACATGACAAGCATAGCGTACCGGGGTACTGATTGTGAGGGCGGGAGGGCACCAGTCACTCACCTGAAATTGTATTTTCAGATGTGATTTTAGTATAGGTACCTGAAGTTGTATGGTTTGTGATAAAGTACCCAATTCAATATTTTTGATAAAATCTCATATTTCTTCATCTTTTATATTCAACAGGGATATCTTGCATGTAGCTCATAATTGGTTATAAGGCAATCCAGTGGTTTAGCAAATTTGAACTCAAGAAGCAAAGTAGAGTCTTTGGGTGTATCATCACAAGAAGTTCGGAAATAATTCCTAAGGTTCAAGTTCAAGATCAAGGTTCAATACAAATCTTTAATTAACAATTGCATGCACACGCCAAAGCTGAACCTTGGATGACATTCATAAAAAACTATTGCAAGTAAATCAATAAAAACTACAGTGGAGACAAGTGCATACAAGTACTTGAGTACATATGTCAAAATTATGTAGTTTAAATTCACTACTATCTATATTACATTACGAAAAACTGGACGCTAAAAAAATGAATATCTAAACACTTAAATTTTGTAAAGATAAGTAAGCACATTTGAAAATAAGTTTATCTCTCAAAGCTGAAGAAAATATACAGACGTAGAGATGGAGGGAGATATAGTGGAATAAAAAAAGACTGAGACATTACATGCTATACAACTGTCATCATGAAAATGCACAGAATAAACACACACATCACGCACAATCGCGCACACACTCCCAGACACAGTCACATGCGCGTGCCTGGACGATGTTTACAAGACACACAAGATTTCAACGATGTTTGTACACACAATTTCGAGCAATACGCCCCAAATTATATTCATCTTGCACCTTTTCATCCCAAACTGTTTTTTAATCCAAACAGTGTTATTGTTCCTGAAGCGTATTAATCCGATGCTTATGTACGATTATAACACCTATTCTGAAATCTGAAATTCTAGGATATCAAAACACAGACTTCCTTCAAGCGGCGAAGGCATACAATAGGCCAGACCGCAATAAGCTAACGGTTCAGGCTAAGTTCATGGTGCAGTAGCAAAACTTTGGGGTTAAAGTGATAGGCTAAAATTTTGGACTTCAATTAAAAACTTGTCAAACTTTGATATCTGAGACAATAGTAGTTCAAATGACAAAAAACGACACTAGAATACAAAGTTTGGAAGTTTACACTGCAATGCAGTTATACATGAATAAACAATAAAAAACTCGGGCGAGTGTTTATTAACATAGGTGTACACACAGTAAGGCTTTGGGAGGAAATGGCAATGAATTGGTCAACTCCGATTTTCACTTTTGAAAGCCACTAAATATCATTTTGAAATACAATTTTTTGGGCTTCATTTTAGACCTATCAAAGACCCTGTAGCACTTGGGAATCATCGGCTCAGATTTTTTTAACTGATAAATGTTAGCCAATACCTTTAAATAGAAAATCCTCATGTGGGACAGGGAGCGTGATAAGTGCGCCGGAGTGTGGTATGTGTGTGTGTGGTGTGTGTGTGTTGTGTGTGTGTGTGTGTGTGTGTGTTGTTTGTGTGTGTGTGTGGGTGGTGTGTGTGTGTTGTGTGTGTGCGTGGTGTGCGCCGGCGCGTGTTGGGTGGTTGTTGTTCTGTGCTGTCTGTCCTGTCTACTGATGTGTGATGTTGGTGTCGGTTGTGGTTTTGTTGTTGTTTGCATGTTGGTGTGAGGGAGGTATGGCGGCAATTCTCCATATTCCACTTTTTTCCTGAGAATTAACATTTATTATGATTTTTTATTGCGCACAGGTTAAAGACCAATAATTCAATAATAGATGTGATGATGATGATGAATGATGATGTGATGATGATGATGATGATGATGATGATGATGATGAGATATCTTGGCCCCTTTGTCACCCTGGCTACGCTTAGTTTGAGCCGAATATTCTCTCCGGGATTATATTCTTTGTAAAAGTCCTAATCGAATATAGAGAGAAAGAAAAGACAGAGAGGCGATATGAAAGAGAGAGAGACATAATTATATACACTTAGATAGTACGGACCAGACGAATGCTATAAAAGACCGTGATAAGAGAAATAAATACAGCCTGAGTAGAAAGGCAAATATCATGGCGCGCCCCTGAGAATTTCAGAATAGAAATATAGAAAATCAGGAAGTTTTCGCTTGTAATTCATGACATTTTACTATTTCGCTACATTCTTCGCCCCACCGGGGCTCTCGAATTCTACCAGGCGACCCCTCATAATATGATAGGCTAATTATCATATAGACATACAATAGATGTCAAATATGTGCAAACGATATGCTTAATACAGCAAACATACATAAATACACAACACATTATGTAGGTAGGTAGTTGGAGTTAGGTAGGTATAGTTATGGGTAAGTATATAGGGAGGTACGTTGGGTGGTAGGTAGGTGGATAGATAGGCATCACTGGTGCCAGATTGGCGGGTTTGGGGTGCGTTTGATCCCAAAATGAAATTTGTTCATGGAACAGAGAAGCTTATATTAAAATTAATGTGTGTATATTCGTTTCCAACCCCAAAATGATTTGGCTCATTCGTTTCTGACCCCCCCCCCCAAAAAAAAAGAAGAGTTGGCTCATTACGCCACTGGTAGGCATGTAAGAAGATAGGTAGGGTGGTAGGCAGGTAAGTATATATGTTATTATTTTTTTTTAACAAAGCTAGATGATTACATTATCCAAGTATTGTATAAAGTTTAAGATAAAATTGAGGAAAGTAAACTCTGTTTGAGCAAAAGTCTTGGATATTTAGAAAACTTTGTGAAAGCAAAACAGTGCTTTAGGGCGAAGGTAAGCTGACGCGAATTCAGTTGAAGAAAAGTAACAGTGTAAAAAGCAGAGCAAGAAATATCTCCTTTCTTGCGTTTTAGCGGTACGGTAAATGTGTCTTTGAACACTAATTTGATGCACCTACTGAAAGCTCTTATCGAGAGTCGTGATAACACGACTACCTTGTAAACACCCCGGCAATAATACATCCAACCTCATCTCTTCCCAAACCTATAATCGGTTTTGATTCAACATCCTTCCATTTTACTTGTCTGTCAAAATGTCTTCGCGCTTTTTTTTGTCAAAGTCAGAAAAGGCGGGGAGATAGAACCTTTACCATTCGCTTGCTAGGCTATTAACACGACACGAACAGCGACGCGCTATCCCCTCGCAATTCTATTAACCCAACCTAATCCGGCACGGTAAAGGAAAAGTGATGTCGACAAATTAGATTTGGAATCGCAATATTTGGATCCCAACTCCACTTCTTGCACTGTTTAGCAGTAAAAGATGGTATACTGCGAGTTAGATATCGGCGGTGGCAGTACTTTTTTTCTTCTTTCTTTCGACCTGCTGTAGCCGCGGGCGCGAAGTGTCTTAACGCGCGGCGATATATTAGTGGCGTACGGGCAAGGAAAGACATGCCACTCGCAGTCAGGTGTAGTGCACCGGCAAGTCTACAGCAGTCGGATAATATCATTTTGGAGCACAGATCAGTGGATGCCGCGCGAAGAAAACGAAAAAGTGCTCGAGGCATGCCCTTCGGGCTCGTCGGAGACATGGAAACTCGGGTCTTAAAAGATGATCAATTTTAAGGACAGTTTCACTCGTAATCTTGTGAAAGAGAAACAAGCGCGAAAATAAGACCGAAAAGGTGGTGCTGTTGTCTGCATCCAGTTTCTTTTTAGTCTCTTGTCGCTGCATCACATATAAACTATAAAAAAAAACTAGTGGAATCGGAAGAAACTCGACCAAATTACATGCTTGAAACCCAACCAAATTTGTGTCTTCACACCGAAAAAATTATATGACCGTGTGATTCAATGTTGTAGGTAGTCCTTCGAATATGATTGTTACCAACCGTCGATGGGCGATGGGCGTATATTATCAAAGCTGGCGCGATCGATATCATTTACACGTTCATCAACAAAATTTTCCGATTATTTTAGGGGTTGAGTAATTGAGCGCGTAAATACGCATATTTTGAAGATCAGGGTTAAGAGTTTTATTGGTTTCCGGAGACAATTGTAAATACTCCCAAACTGAGTGATTAATGTTTTATTGATTTGTGAATGATGGTCCACGAGTGGCTCGACTTTCATTTTGCAGTCTCTCATAACCTGATCGCACGAGACCACGCTCCGGTCTGACTTTTAATGCTGTACCTTGTGACGCACTAATCTGTTTCATAACAAGAAAAAACAGTGTTTTTTGGGGGGGGGGAGGGTTAACCTGTATTTGCCTTCACTGCATGCCTTTACATATATGCTGTAAAAATACAAAGAGAAAATAAACAATGAAACATAAAAACTTGTTCCATCCAAAATATCTATTCAAATCCCACTTGCTGTGCAGAAGGGAAAGGGCAGACATGTTTTAACATCCTATTTTGAATATTATGACAAAAAAAAATCTTGAACGTCGTATTCGTTTATATTATAAAATAAAAAAGGGCATTGCATGGAATCATTAAGCTTGAAATCGTGTGTATGTGTGTGTGTGTGTGTGTGTGTGTGTGTGTGTGTGTGTGTGTGTGTGTGTGTGTGTGTGTGTGTGTGTGTGTGTGTGTGTGTGTGTGTGTGTGTGTGTGTGTGTGTGTGTGTGTGTGTGTGTGTGTTTGTCTTGATGTACTGCTCTGCCGTCAGACCATCCACAATCATTGAACACAGGATCTGATATTCTACGCATTTTTTGTGTGTTTGCAAGCGATAATCCTTGCAAATTAATTTCGAAACCTACATGTTCTTTGTTATCTTTAGATCTTTAAAAGATCATAACATGTCTATGCAATATGTAATGATATTCATTGACAATTTATGATGGAGATAAATCAATCACCATAACTGTAATGTCATTTTCTACTTCAAAAGACACTTCAACACAAGATTTGTTCTCGCCTTGCTATGGAGATACTTCTTCCATAATAAAACATCGAGGCCCGGGAGCACCGCCCCACTGGCCAGGCGGCCGCCTCCTGATTCGCCAAATGTCGTTTGACCAATCAAAACCCCAAACCGTAGCAGCTAGGCCCAAGCTCGCTGCTGCATGTAATAGATGTTATTCTCCTCTCCTCTCTTTTTAATTTCACATGGGGCCTTGTAACGGTATTGCTTCTGATTGTGGTTCGGCCGGCAACTCCACATCGAAGAGAGAGAGGTAGAGCCCGTGCTGATGTTTTAGTGCCCAAACGTTCGTCTACGAAAGACGAGAAGTTAAAAAATTGGCGCGCGCGCGGTTGGAAGCCAAAGGCGGGACTTCACGCTAGCAGACGACGGAGCAAGGAGATTGCCGATTTCTCAGTGATCTGTCCAGATGTGTTCTCGCTAAAATCGCAGAAGTTAGACATTTAAAGCTAAACATCTTTTGAATGTATTTCTATTTTCAATTTTAAGAACGGATTTCATATTGCCAGTATAAAAAAAAAATAACACTTAATTCACCGAAAAAGAGGTAAATCTGGTCATTTTTTTCTAAAAAACAGAAATACACACCTTTCTGCAGTTGGTGAATTATTTGAATTTGTCATAAGCAATTACGAAATCATTTTGCCTCAAGTTGGTTGTGTCATTATCAACGAAGCTGAATTATATTGATGAACTTATATCGATATTTCTGGTGAAATTCATCCACTTGCCTAAAACGTCACGAGCGCAAATTGTCCAAGGGGAAGCGAAGAATTTACACCATTTCAAAACACCTCACTGTCGAGCAACGAATAAAACAGAGAAAGACTTATGTTGTAATTGTACATACTGCCAGAAGAAACATTTTCTCTGAGAAACAGGGACAAAACACGCGATCTGAAAGACGACTTAGTCAATAAGTTACCAGATATCTCGACATGATGAATCCCGAAGCATCAGGTGTCATTGGGAACCCCAGAGATGCGGCCAACGAACAACGTAAGTATCCCTTGTTTTTAACCGCTACTTTTGGAATTTTATTGTCTTGCTATTGCCTGATTTAAATGTTAAAATCATTGTGCTCGGTGTGATCTGAATCTCGGCGTAGACTGAGTAAAGGGCAGACAAATCTGATTCTGATTTTGACGATACAGAACAAAACAAAAGGAATGAAATAGCAAAGTGTGTTTTTCGAGAGACGAATGTTTACGAAGTTCCGTTACGATACGGCGATAACGTTGAAATACTGGTTGCTAAATGACGAATTCAATAACAAACTATTTTAATTGGGGTATAAACGGGTCTTTATGTATGGATCAAGCAATGTTCACTGTTGTTACTTCTCAAACAAGGTGCCTTCGGCTTAGTTAGCTTTCATCGCAGGTTGCCATTAATGAAATGAACTTTAAATGGTGTTCTAAACATGAATTACTGACATTTTGATATATTGAAATCATGTCAATGTATCGCAACCCTTCCACATCTACCCCTTAAAGCCATACGACAAACACTGTGTGTAAACTTCAGCACCCAAAGTGTTGCCCACTGTAGACATCTGATGATCTTGATTTTAAACACCTCCGATGTTCAAGTTGATACTTTTGTGTTAGATTGAATTATTTCAGTATTAGAATACTACTAAGAGTGTTAACATTTTAACACCATGTTTGATAGCTATTTTAGGCAACACACAATTTGGTGATACAGTTAATACCATAGTTTCAGTAGAGCATACAACATCAAATTCATCCAATACTTAAATTCAAATCTGCCCATGTAGAGATGAATATATATCACTATTAATTGCTAGAAATACCAAACAGCGAGCAATCCCGTAGCATTTGTTTTGCATTATGATTTCATTTAGTCAATCCAAAATGGTCTATACTGTCTCCAATACTAGTATAGTAAATCTTAATAAATTTCTGCGTTTTACATTGTATGATATGTCTTTCTCCGTTATGCGTGTCCAAAAGGTACGTGATTAAACCAAGGCAGTTCAAATATCAGCGACATTGCTGGGCGTTTTGGAAGTTCACATAGTGAAAACGCAGATATGGGTCAAAGCTTGCGAACCTGTGAGATATAGAAAGTTAAAGTAATATAAGTGCAGAAATGAGTCCAGAACATATCCTCTGAAAAGAGGTTGTTTTCCTTTCTGCAGTAGTTTTGCCAAATACTTACTGTGATAGACAGGAATCTGTGATAATCTATATACCCTGCTTCATTTACCCACCTAAATAGAACATTTATCGTATTTCAGAAGTGAAAACGCGGTCTTTACTCTTCGTTTACATCAAATAAAAAGATTAAAGTTGTCCTGAAAAGAGATAGTTTTCAAACAGTAAATGATCGAAAATTATTAAGTGTAAATCACGTGTTTTATGTTAAAGTTTCTGCGGAATTAACAAATGAAATTAAAGTGATCACATATTCGATGATTGCTATTTCAGCTGG
>JZLH01S0097184.1:46362-61405 GCA_001188425.1 Eucidaris tribuloides | reverse complement strand
CCACGCATTCTTTATTTTTGCGGGTCGTACGACTGCCAAAAGGGCGTTAACATTAATTTTTCTTTAATTTGCAAACCATTGGCCAATTTGACATTTGCACTTCACAGACTGACACAACGATCTTAAAGGGAGAAGGCACCGGCAACTAACAGACATAAGTTAAGAAAACATTTGAGTTCTTGCCAACCAATCAGATCGCACGTACACATTGCTGAAACTGACCAAGCATGACCGATGCATGCCACCCGACGTGTGTTAGTCACGCCGCAGTAATGTATGCACTATTTGAATCGATAAGCTCCTCCATCCTTTGACTGTTTCTGCAAGTTTATCTTAAGACAAGGCTTGCAAAGACATAAAATAAACATAAATTAACTAATTTATAGGGCCTTGCTAAGTGTGAGTGTCACACAATAGCCCTTATTTAGGCTGTATTTATCACCATATACCATAATTCTCACAATACTCTCAATGCCTCTTTATTTCTTAACTTATGCCTGTTAGTTGCTAGTGCCTTCTTCCTTTAAAGATCACAATACTTCGATTTCATATTTAATGAGCCAGTAGTTTTCAAGTTAGTCTGTGCTATAATGCTCTTTTACCGACCGGGTACCACTATTTTGTGTTTAATAACAGTTTAATCAGAGCGATCGTTATTATGGATATAATAATACTGCTTTTTGATATCATTCATTCATACGACGATTGTTTAAAGCCCCTAGCTATACAAAATAAGTTGTGTAACACTTACTGTACAACACCTAATACTCCTAATCTGAACAGTTTAAAGCCCAAGTTTAGTTTTGGGGATTTTTTCTTATTTGAAAGCTTTATGCCCAAAGGTCATATCACACCAATAACAGATTCTGAATGTCTTCCGTTTTTTTCATAATTAATTAATGAAAAATCTTGGGGGGGGGGAACCCCGAGATTTTTTGGTGCCCCCGAGATTTTCGACTATATTTCACATCATAGCATCCAAAGGGTTAAAAAGGTGTTAAGGGTATATGAGTTATACCTCATCGGAAAGAGTGGACTCTGCTCTTTCAGATGAGGTATAACTCAGCTAACTTTATTAACCTTATTAACCCTTTGGATGCTATAATGTAAAATATAGTCGAAAATCTCGGAGGTACCGAAAAATCTCCGGGGGTCCCCCCCCCGAGATTTTTCATTAATTAATTATGAAAGAACGGAAGACATTCAGAATCTGTTGTTGGTATGATATGACCTTTGGGCATAAAGCTTTCAAAATAAAAAAAAATCCCCAAAAACAAAACTTGGGCTTTAAAAGATTTCCAAATTTCTCTAGAGGAAAAAACAACAACAACCCTTGAGGACCAAGAGTTTACTTGTACAGCTCTTAGATTTAAGGGCAGTTTATCATAAGAATAAATGATTTATCTCGGTAACAATTTTTAATTGAAGTATACAGGTATTCTTTAAAAGCGTGGTCGGATGTTTCGGAATAGTAGCTGAACTTTACAAATTCATATTTATATTAGTGATAATAATAATATTATTAATAAACATTACCATTGATATTGTCATAATACTCAACGCAACATTTGATTCAAATTCAAATAAAAAAATCAAACCATTTAGATATGGATCTACATGAGTAGAGTACATTTAACTTTACCATTCGTAAATAGAATTAATGATATTTTCCTAATATTGGCATTGAAAAGGTACAAAAATATAACTGAAACTTAAACTGCTATTAAAACAACTAATACTGCTGCTGCTACTTCTACTTCTTCTTTGTCTTCTTCTTCTTCTTCTTCTTTTTCTTCTTCTTCTTCTGATGATGATGATGATGATGATTATGATGATGATGATGATGATGATGGTGTTTCTAATGATGATTATAATGATGGTTTGTATCGACCTTTTATTCTTCCTTTAAACCTTATTCATCATACAAATTTTGTTTGTTTGATCTGTTTATCTATGACAGATGCATAAAGAATGAAAGGCTACTATATTTTTAATTTTTCGTATGAAACGTTTAATTACCATATTTCACTCCGTTTTAATTATCGTTTGTCAATCCATCAAGCCATATCACCCACAGCGTATACAACCTGGTAGCATTATTACTTCAACATTAACCTTGGTTTTTTCACAAAGTTTAATATCAATTCAGCATCAATCAAACATCGCCATCATCCAAACTAAACAGCTAGAAAAAATAGGATCAACAATACTCATACTTTTAATTACTGAAATAATACTTGAGTGCGGAGACGCCATTGCACGTGTCGTGGTGCATAGCGGCTGTTTATGTCATCCGAAGTATTGGTGTTGTTATATTGATTTTTCTATACTTAACCCTATCAATCTTGGATATGAGAGGGGAAAGGATATTCCAAATCAAAAATCTTATCTTGACAACCGAGATACCGTCAGTGATAAAAATAAATAAATATGTGTAGAAAATAAATTACTATGTACATGTATAGATTATGGTTATATATACACCATGTATACACATAATTATACACAAACACACACACACACACACACACACACACACACACACACACACACACACACACACACACACACACACACACACACACACACACACACACACACACACACACACACACACACACACACACACACACACACACACACACACACACACACACAACATACACACACACACACAAACACACATACACACACTCACACATACACTCACACACAGACACGCACACACACACACACTCACAGACAGACAGACAGACAGCCATACAAACACATACACACACATACATACACACACACACACACACACACACACGCGCGCATATTCAGTAAGACTATCTTAAGGAATAATGAAAAATGACAAATACTCATAAATACAAAAAAGAGAACGACTTATAACGAAAATTTATGCTTTGTAATATCGAAAACTGAGGTGAAAAACTAAAAACCGGCAATTCTTTAAAAGGTCGATAATATATGTAACTTCTTTTGGTACTTTTTTTTTTTTTTTTCATTTGAGTTCCTTTCACACCACCTACACCACCAATTAATCAAAATGTGAATGGGTCCCCCCATACGTCAGTCATGTATCATATGCCAAGCCCCTGCCATACCACTCGGTCTATGTGTGTGTGTGTCGACTGACTGATATACGGTAGAAGTCAGGAAGGGCTTATTGACATGACACGTAAGTACAGGGCTCTTTGCTAGGCTGTACAGCTGCCCAAAGACGCCCCGACGTGGCATAGAGAATCAAACAATGGAAAGTAGAGAGGCCACTTGTCGAGACACTAGTTGGAATTGAACGCTTGAGCTGTCAACGTGAAATGATAACATTGATGCTGTGATTTTTTTTCTTTCATTTAGGGGGGTAATATGTTCTATTTGTCACAATATTGGATGTACTAAGCTGCTGTTTTTATTTCGTGTTTCATTAAGGAGACGAAATCGAACCGCATATTATGAATTCTTCTGGTACCCTGTGTATTTTTCCTAAAATAAATTTACACTAATGTAATGATTCATAATCGTACTGTCGATTCTAATTTTCTGGTATACTGGGTAATGCCTACATTCACAAGCAGACAGACAGATAGACAGACAGACAGAGAGAGAAGGACAGACACACTCACGTATAAATACAAGCGACACACCTCCACTTCACTCATGTCACAAGAAGAAAAATGTGATTTAGTTGATGATTTACCAGAAAGGAGTCATAAAATCTCTCTGATTGAACCATTCTTCGCCTTCAGCATTGTCACCAAATTTTATATCATTTTTGCTAGAACTCTCGGTAAACTTTTTTAACCACGCATAATTTATAGTATCCCGTTCTTTCCGTTTCCAATACATTGCAAAAACTAGGTAGTTAGATTATTTAGCATTTTCGTATGAACCTAAATCAATAGAATAACACACATCACACACACACAAAAAAAACACCAGTTGAAGTTCACATAACATAATAATGACCACACGGAGAGACAAACGTATCAATGATTTCATGATAGGCATTATAGACATGGTAGAGTAAGACCTTTATCTTGAGCGTGGGGCTTGATAATGATGAGGGCCTTTAATGAATAAAAAACACGGAAAGAAACCTTTAAACTTGAGTAAGCGAGAGACGAAAAAAGGACGAAGGAGCAGAAGAAGACAGGAAATATACATGTATATGTTTTGTGTGTCTGTGTGTGTGTCTGTGAGTATTATGTGTGTTTGTGTACGCAACGTTATTTAAGTATTGAGAATGAAGCTTTTTGCATAGTAATAAATGTTTGTATTTATAACATTTGAATAGACAATGAATTAAAAACAACTGTCTTCAGAAAGCCGTGTGTCGTACGGGATATCTCTTCGTCTAAGAGGAAATACAACATTTTTGCCCTTATTTTGGGGCAAAAATGAGGATTCACCCCAACTGACCACTGCTGAATATTTCCTTCCCATAGTACTATGAAATGGCCAAAAGTATCTCCAAGATTTTAAAATATGATCAGAAGACTAAAAATAATTGTAAAAATGTCAAAGTTTTCAATACGGGATCGCCCGTATGTACATCACATTCTAAAAAAGTCTGTATATTCAGGTCCGTATAGCCAGGGGGGGGGGGGGGTGCGTCGAGTGCGTACGCACCCCCGAAAAATCACTTTCTTGAAAAATGTACAGTGTATATTGAATCCCGTCGATTTACAAAGAAATTAATACTAAAAAGAATGAAAATTTGAATTACATGTCTTTGTTTACCTATAATGTGTAAAAATGTCCTACTTTTTTTTTCTCGTAGGCCCTGAACAAGTTCATTTCCTCCCCATCCCTTTCATTACCTCCTATAGGCCTATCGCTAAATATTTCATTCCATTTTATCTCCTATGCCCTTCTTTCCAACTCACTTTTCAAACTGTCCAGTCTTTTGAGATCTGCTGTCTACGGGGTCCAATCTTCTTAACCATAGATGCACACCCCATGTCATTGTTTTCATGATTCTCTTTTCGTATGTTACTTATCATCCATTTGTCTTTGAAAGCCCTGGTTTAACATTGACCACAGTTTAAAATATGTAAACTACATAATCCTCCATGCTCTCAGGGTCTTTGATAAGGTCTGAAAATGAAGCCCTGAAAAAATTATACTTCAAAGTGATCATTTAGTGCCTTGAGTGAAAATCTCCAGTATGCAGTGTGACCGTCTCCTGGCCTGTCTATTTCTTCCCATAGACGACTGTGTTACAGGTCTGACTAATTTATCCTCGAGAGGAGCACTGATTTGTTTATCCATGCATATCATTCCAGTGGAACCATAACATTCCAAAATGTTTGTATTCTAAGGTGTTTATTTGTTCATATCAGCACAATTATGTAGCTCAGATATCAAAGTTATTTAGTTTTTTAAACTGAAGTTCCATAATGTGCCTTTATCGTTAAGCTGTCAAGCCGATGGCAAATATTGAAAGATGATTAGAAATATCTGAACAGAGAATACCATTAATGCATTTACAATTAATAATGTTTGATAAAATGTTATCCAGTAAAGTCTCACCTGACATGGTTATTACATATTCTTATAGGTTTATCTAAGTGAGGATAAAGAGTACTTGGAAATAATGTGTTAAGAAAATCTCATAGAATGTTGTGTGCCGTAAGCAATATCATACTCCCCCACAAAAAACAGTAAAACACATCTTTGATTATATTTACATGCAAACTTGTATTCGAAAAGATTTCAACGCTGTCTAAAAGTGATGTGTCGATGTTTGGGGGTTTATTAATGATGTTATAATCGTATTTTTGTTTTTGTATAATTTACTATGTCAATATATAAGCTTCCACACGCCATAAATGCATAATTCCAGGTCGTTTTCTTCCTCCTCCTCCGATGATGATAGAAGAAGAAGAAGAAGAAGAAGAAAGAAGAAGAAGAAGGAGAGAAGGAAGAAGAAGAAGAAAGAGAAGAAGGAGGAGAAGAAGAAGAAGAAGAAGAAGAAGAAGAAGAAGAAGAAGAAGAAAAGAGGAGGAGGAGGAGGAAGAAACGAACTGGAATTATGCATTTATGGCGTGTGGAAGGCTTATATTTGAAATAGGTAAATTAGAATAAAACAAAAATACGATTAATAACATGCATTAATAAATTAAAAAAATATATAATAATAATAATAAGAAGAAGACGAAAAGAAGAAGAAGAAGAAGAAGAAGAAGAAGAAGAAGAAGAAGAAGAAGAATAAATTAAAAAATATATAATAATAATAATAATAATAAAAATAATAATAATAATATAATAATAATAATAATAATAATAATAATAATAATGATGATAAGAAGAAGAAAAGAAGAAGAAGAAAAGAAGAGAAAGAAGAAAAGAAGAAGAAGAGAGAAGGAGGAGGAGGAGGAAGAAGAGAGAAGAAAAAGAAAAGTAGCAAGAAGAAGGAAGAGAGGAGGAAGAGAAGAAGAAGAAAGGAGACGACCCTGGAATTATGCATTTGTATGTGCGTGTGAAGCTTATATATGTGACATAGTTAAATTACTACAAAAACAAAAATACGATTAAACATCAAATTAATCAAACCCCCTAGACATCGACACATTCACTTTTAGACAGCGTTGAAATCCTTTTCGAATTAACAAGTTTGCATGTAAATATAATCAAAGATGTGTTTTACTGTTTTTCTGTGGGGCGAGTATGATATTTGCTACGGCACCAACATTCTATGAGATTTTCTTAACACATTATTTCGCAAGTACACGCCGCTGTCTTATCCTCACTTAGATAAACCTATAAATATGTATATAACCATGTCAGGTGAGACTTTACCTGGATACATTTTAATCAAACATTATTAATTGTAAATGCATTAATCGGTATTCTCTGTTCAGATATTTCTAATCATCTTTCAATATTTGCCATCGCTGACAGCTTAAGCGATAAAGGCACAATTATGGAACTTTAAGTTAAAAACTAAATAACTTTGATACTGACTCATAAATTTGCTGATATAACAAATAAAGCACGCTCAGAAATACAAACATTTTGGATGTTAATGTTCCACTGGAAATGAATGCATGAGATAAAGCAATCTAGTGCTCCTCTCGAGATAAATTAGTACAACCTGTAACATCAGTCGTCCTATGGGAAGAAATTGACAGGCCCAGGAGACGGTCACACTGCAATACTGGACGATTTTCACTCAAAGGCACTAAATGATGCACTTATGAAGTATACATTTTTTCAGGGCTTCAATTTCAGACTTATCAAGACCCTGAGAGCATGGAGATTATGCTAGTTACATATTTAAACTGTGGTCAATGTTAAACCAGGGCTTTCAAAGACTGAATGGATGATAGTAACATACGAAAAGAGAATCATGGAAACAATGACATGGGGTGTGCATCTATGGTTAGAAGATTGGACGCCCGAGACACGCAGACTTCAAAAGACTGGACAGTTTGAAGTGGTGGAGAAGAAGGGCAGAGGAGATAAAATGGATGAAACTATTTAGCGAAGGCCATTAGGAGATAATGAAAGCGGATGGGGAGAAATGACTTGTTCAGTGGCTACGAGAAAAAAAAAAGAAGAGTAGGACATTCTTAGCAATTATATGGTAAACAAAGACATGTAAATCAAATTTCATTCTTTTGTATTAATTTCTTTGTAAAATCGAACGGGATCAAATACACGCTGTAATTTTCAAGAAAGTGATTTTTTCGGGGTGCGGTACGTCGCACTCGACGCACCCCCCGCCCCGCCCCGGCCTATACGGACCCTGCTAATACAGAACTTTTTTAGAAATGTGATGTAGCATACGGGCGATCCGTATTGATAAAGCTTTGGCCATTTTACAATTATTTCAGTTCTTCTGATCATACTTATTAAAATCTTGGACATAACTTTTGGGCATTGTCATAGTACTATGGGAAGGAAATTCAGCATGGTCAGTTGGGGGTGAATCGCCTCATTTTGCCCCAATAATAAGGGCAAAAATGTTGTGTTCCTCTTAAGAACGAAAGAATATCGCGTTAACGACACACGGCTTTTCGGAGATCAGTTGTTTTTATTATTACATTGTCTATTCCAAAATGTTTATAGAATCAACACTTAGTTAGCTATGCGCAAAAAGCTTCTTCTCAATACTTAAATAACGTTTCGTACACAAGCACACATAAACTCACAGACACCAACAGACAACACACAACATATACATGTATAGTTTCTGTCTGCTTCTGCTCCTTCGTCCTTTTTCGGTCTTCGCTACTCAATTTAAAGTTTCTTTCCGTGTTTTTTTATCTCATTAAGAGGCCCCTCATATACCAAGCACCACGGTCACAGATAAAGGTCTTACTCTAACCATGTCTATAATGCCTATCATGAAATCATTGATACGACATTTGTCTCGCCGTGTGGTCATTATTTGTTAATGTGACACTTGCAACTGGTGTTTTGTTTTGTGTTGTGTGTTGTGATGTGATGTTATTCCTATTGGTTTAGCTTCATCACGAAAATGCTAATAATCTAAACTACCTAGTTTTTGGCAATGTGAATTGGAAACGAAAGAACGGATATCGTATACAATTATGCGGGTTAATAAAAGTTTTACAGAGAGTTTCTAGCAAAAATGATATAAAATTTGGTTGACATATGCTGAAGCGAAGAAATTGGTTGATCAGGAGAGATTTTATGACTCTTTCTGGTAATCATCACCTAAATCCACTTTTTCTTCTTGTGACATGAGGAAAGTGGGGGTGTGTCGCTTGTATTTGTCAGCGTGAGTAGTGTCTGTTCTTCTCTCTCTTGTGTGTCTGCTTCTGTCCTATCTGTGCTGTCTGCTTGTGCATCATGTAGGCATCTACCTCAGTATACAGAAAAATTAGATTCAACATAATTATGAATCATTACAATTAGGTGTAAATTTATTTTAGGAAAAAGATAGCACAGGGTACCAGAAGCATTCATATATGCGGCTTGCGATTTCGTTCTCCATTAAATTGAAACAGAATAAAAACAGGCAGCTTAGTAGCATCCATATTGTGACAAATAGAAACAATATTACCGTCCCCTAAATGAAAGAAAAAAAAATGACAGCATCAATGTTATCATTTCACGTTGAACACTCAAGCGTTTCAATTCCAACTAAGTTGCTCTACAACGTGCCTTTTCTTTTCCGCCATTGTTTGACTTACTCTATGCCATGTCGGGCGTCTTGGGGCAGCTGTAGCAGCCTAGCAAGAGAGCCTGGTATCTTACGGTGTCATGTCAATAAGCCCTTCTGATCTTCTACGTAATATCAGTACAGTCGACACACAACACACATTGAGACGGCGAGTTGGTACTGGGCAGGGGCTTGGCATATGAATACACATGACTGACGTATGGGGGACCCATTCACATTTTGACTTAATTGCGTGGTGTAAGCTGGTGTGAAAGGAACTCACAATGCAACAAAAAATAAAAAAAAAATGCTACCAAAAGAAGTTACATATATTATCGACCTTTAAGAGAATTGGGCCCCGGTTTATTAGTTTTTACCTCAGTTTTCGATATTACAAAGCATAAATTTTTCGTTATAAAGTCGTTCTCTCCATTTTTGTATTTATGAGTATTTGTCATTTTTCAGTTATTCCTAAGATAGTCTTACGAATACGCGCGCGCAGCAGTGTGTGTGTGTGTATATGTACATGTGTGTATGTGTTTGTATGGCTGTCATGTCTGTATGTCTGTGAGTGTGTGTGTGTTTGTGTGTGTGCTGGTCATGTGTGTAAGTGTATGTGTGAGTGTGTGTATGTGTGTTTGTGTGTGGTGTATGTTTGTATGTATGTATGTGTTGTGTGTTTGTGTGTGTGTGTGTGTTTGTGTGTGTGTGTGTGTGTTGTTGTGCGCGCGCGCGCGTGTTGTGTGTGTGTGCTGCGTGTGATGTGGTGTGTGTGTGTGTGTGTGTGTGTGTTGTGTGTGTGTGTGTGTGTGTGTTTGTGTATAATTATGTGTATACATGGTGTATATAATAACCATAATCTAAGCATGTACAATAGTAATGTGTTTTCTAACACATATTTATTATTTTTATCACTGACGGTATCCTGGTTGTCAAGATAAATTTTTGATTTGGAATATCCTTTCCCGCTCTCATATCCAAGATTGATAGGGTAAGTGTAGAAAATCAAGTATAAACAACACCCAAACTTCGGATGACATAAACAGCCGCTAAGTGCACCACAGACACGCGAATGGCGTACCTCTCTTAGCACTCAAGATTATTTCAGTAAATTAAAAGTAATAGTATTGTTGATCCTAGTTTTTTCTAGGGCTGTTTTAGTTTTGGATGATGGCGATGTTTGATTGATGCTGAATTGATATTAAACGTTTGTGAAAAAACCAAAGGTATGTTTGAAAAGTAATAATGCTACCGGAGGTTGTATACGCTGTGGGTGATATGGCTCTTGATGGATTGACACGAAATTAAACGGAGTGAAAATGGTTATTAAACGGTTCATACGAAAAGAATTAAAATACAGTAAGCCTTTCATTCTTTATGCATCTGTCATAGATAAACAGATCAAACAAACAAAATTATGGATGAAATAAGGTTTAAAGGAAGAATAAAAGGTCGATAGCAAACCATCATTATAATCATCATTAGAAACACCATCAAACAATATCATCATCATCAATAATCATCATCATCAATCACATCATCAGAAGAAGAAAAGAAGAAGAAGAAGAAGAGGAAGAAGAAGACAAAGAGAAGTACAAGTAGCAAGCGCAGTATTAGTTGTTTTAATAGCAGTTTAAAGTTTTCAGTTCATATTTTTGGGGCTTTTCAATGCCAATATTAGGAAAATATCATTAATTCTCTATTTACGAATGGTAAAGTTAAATGTACTATACTCAATGTAGATCCATATCTACATGGTTGATTTGAATTTGAATCAAATGTTGCGTTGAGTATGTATGACAATATCAATGGTAATGTTTATTAATAATAATTATTATTAATCACCAATATAAATAATGAATTTTGTAAAGTTCAGCTACTATTCCGAAACATCCGACCTACGCTTTTAAAGATACCTGTATACTTCAATAAAAATTGTACCGAGATAAATTCAATTTATTCTTAGATAAACTGCCCTTAAATCTAAGAGCTGTAGCAAGTAAACTCTTGTCCTCAAGGGTTGTTGTTGTTTTTTCCTCTAGAGTAAATTTGAAATCTTTTAAAGCCAAGTTTTGTTTTTGGGGATTTTTGTTTTATTTGAAATGCTTAATGCCGCAAAGGTCATATCATACAACATACAGATTCTCTGAATGTCTTCGCGTTCTTTCAATAATTAATTAATGAAAATCTCGGGGGGGGGGACCCGAGATTTTCGGTACCTCCGAGATTTTCGACTAATATTTATCATTATAATAGCATCCGAAAGGGTATAAGGTTAATAAAGTTAGCTGAGTTATACCTCATCTGAAAGAGCAAGGTCCACTCTTCCGATGAGTATAAACTCATATACCCTTTAGACACCTTTTAACGCGCTTTGGATGCTATGATGTGAAATATAGTCGAAAATCTCGGGGCACGCAAAAAATCTCGTGGGTTCCACCCCCCAAGATTTTTCATTAATTAATTATGAAAAAAACGAAGAAGCATTCAGAATCTGTTATGGTGTGAATATGCCTTTGGCATAAAGCTTCAAATAAGAAAAAAATCCCCAAACTAAAGCTTGGCTTTAAAACATGTTCAGATTAGGAGTATTAGGTGTTTGTACAGTAAAGTGTTACACAACTTATTTTGTATCAGGGCTAGGGGCTTTAAACAATCGGGTGAATTTGAATGATATCAAAAAAGCAGTATTATTATATCCATAATAACGATCGCTCTGATTAAACTGTTATTAAACACAAAAATAGTGGTACCGGTCGGTAAAAGAGCGTTATAGCGACAGAATAACGTTGAAACTACTGGCTCATTAAGATATGAAATCGAAGTATTGTGATCTTTAAGATCGTTGTGTCCAGTCTGTGAAGTGCAATCGTCAAATTTTTGGCCAATGGTTTGCAAATTAATAGAAAAAATAATAGTTAACGCCCTTTGGCAGTCGTACGACCCCAAAAATAAAGAATGTAAGTTTCTTTAATGACTTGATCACCGTAATTTTCAACTGTGGGACGTATCGTTACTATACGTCTAACCATTACGTCAAACGGTCAAAAATTCTGTAAACAAATACCTCAATAAAATTATCTGTAAAATTTTTACAGACTTTGGACGATTGTATAATATATGCTACCATAATTAACTATAAGCCTATGGTGCCGCTTTAAAGTTTTGATCACGGTGGAAAGTGGTGCACGGCACGTTGCCTCAATTCCCCGTGACGTTTTAATGGTATTCTTCATATTGTGATTACGCCAAATACTGCGCGAAATGTGTGATGTTCGTTATGCCGAAGGTAAGTTATGCCAAACACGACAGATTCCTTTACTGAGGGCCCATTAATCCGAAAAAATGGGGTTTCTATAATGCAGAATCCGGAGTATTTTATACCTTTGGAATAACATTCACCGCCTATTACCGGCTAGTTAAGGTATGACATATGTCAGCACAGGATAAAGTACATTAATTTTACTGTTAACGGCACGGGCAATCTTAACATTTTATCAATCATATGTATTGGTTCTTTTCACTAACAGTTTTCTTGGCGCCCAGTAAAAAAAAAAAAAAAAGAAAGATGCATACCTGTATATGGAGTTTGGTCGGACACGCGTATGAAGAAGCTACTGCATCCGTTGGCAGGCGTAAATGCCGTAGTGGCTTACCCGCTATAAAAAAAAGAGACCTCGCCAGCACACACACTGCAGGACAGACGCGGCACAAATAACCGCTTTTCATCGCTGAAAACAAACCAGAGAAGAAATAAAATCACAAATGAATTTTTTTTAAGTCTGTTGACTGAGTTTGGATAAAATTTTTTGTACACACAATGTGGCTGTAGTATTTTGATATTGTATGTATTATTGTAACTTGTTTTACTGAGGCATATAGTTTTGCATATTGGTGGCATTGTCATGTGCATTTTATATGATCCGAAAGAAAACCAGCACATCCTGATTGGGCCTACCTTTCTTGTTATGATATTCTGTAAATAGACGCGGACAGCAGGAAGCAAGCGAAGAACGAAAGAAAGAAAGAAAAGAAGAAAGGAATAAAAGAAAGAAGTAAAAAGGAAGAGAAAGAAAAAAAACCTTAACTACAGTAACTAACTGAATACCAAACAAACAAAAAATAAACAAATAAAAAACAATATTCATAAGGGACTTTGAAACCTTTTATGTATGAAGCTAAGGAGTTCCGAAGGTGTACGGTATACGGAATATGCGACCTATTTCAGCATAAACAGGAAGTCCCAGGTCACTACAAAAGAAAATAAATAACAAATAGCGCAGCTCCCTATTTTAACAGTACCTGCTGTGAAAAAAATGGAATACCGCTGGGCAATTTGGTGAGGGGATCACAAAATAACACCTTAGGGCCACTATCATAAATTTTGCCGAGGTAAGACCCCCCCCCCCGAACACACACACCACCCTCACTCGATTCGGCCCGATGTTGCACTAAATTACAATGACTTTCTCTGGTCATAATTCTAATATTTGGTATAAATTTAACTTTATTTCTTTTTAAGTATATTAATTTCAAGTTGCTTCGTATCATCATGGGTATTCCAATGTGGATTTGGGCGTACATGTATTAATCAAATGTCATGTTATTACTATTAGATAAGAAGTTGCCAATATAAATATCACATATTTACACTTTAATGTATATGCGTAAAGGGGTGAAAGGGGAGACAAATGCTGTATTAGTTATGTGATAGGATAAACGTTTGGTGTGTGAAATGCCCGCGAAATGAGTGATGTTAATTTTCTTGTCGTTGATAATTATCGATTGAAGGAAGAAAAGGTATCTCAATTTGATTTCATTAAATAGGCTAATGTCCATATATGGAAAGTTCAGAAAAACAGCGTAAATCTAGTGAAATATAATATATTTGAAAATTATAATGAATTACAGGCCAGATACTCGAATCGTTTGATTTATAGCAATTAATCTCAACTATATAATATAAAAGCGCAAGCGCATCACGTTAAATTAAGTAGATATACTGCAAATTCTTTGTTTTTTAGTTAAATAAGGTATAATACACAATGATATATGATGTCCTTGCATATAAAGAACCTCCATTAACATAGTAAACGTGTAATGTATAAGCTGAGAATTGTCGCAGTAACGAACAAGAGCAGAGAAAGAATGAAATAAATATTACAATTGAATATCCGCGTTTAAACAATTAAAAACTGCAACTTAATTTGAACCAATTAATTTCCTCGCAGCAATGAGTTATACGATGTACAATTACAGCTTTTATTTCTAAAAATGACCAACAAAAAATCAATACCACACTTAAAATGTGAAAAGAAAGACCATTTATCAAACACGAATGTGTGTGTGTGTGTGTGTGTGTTGTGTGTCCTGTCATTTTAAAACGTTAAGCAGCGCTTTCATCAACTCCAGTCCACTTGAAAACTTTGACCTAAATATTAAACGAAATTTGAATCATCGGCATCCCGATGCCGCTTTAAACATCCTTGGTCAATAAGGTAAATTCAAATTTGTCCACTTGCACTTTAATTTGCAAACTGTGGTAATTGAATTCCTCATCAAAAGAATCAACAAAAAGAGCATCAAGGGTTATAACCTATAGCTGTCATTATACTTCAGCATTTTTTTATCTTGCGTCATTTAAAATGAAACCTCAGAACCCATCAGACGCGGAACAATTGTATGTACTGCCGCAATCGGCCATGGAATTCAAGGCCCCGAAGACAACATTGCAAAAAAAAGGCATATTTATTTAAAGGAGCCACCATTTGATGGAGGAAAAGGGGATGATGAGTTAAACCGGTTATATGAAGCGTCAACTGGCAAGTCGCATCTTACCCCGGCGGCAACTTTTATAGCGTCAGAGAATCTCACATCGGTAGGTTAACGCACTTCACACTCCTA
>JZLH01S0097184.1:11209-26368 GCA_001188425.1 Eucidaris tribuloides | reverse complement strand
TAAATAAATAAATGAATAAATACATAAAATCTGTTGTTGTAATTGTTACGACCCTTTACTATGATTCATTTATTTTGACATTTTATTTAGGAAATTGTCGGGCCCGCCAATCTGTATAATATGTCAAGTGGTGAGACTTGAGACTTACGGTAGGGCTCGGGGGGAGGCGGCGGAGTGCTGTGGATGCTCCAGCACCCCCAATTTTGCTACGTCACATTTATATCAGCCATGGGCGCAAATGCTCTCAGGAATTCTATTCAAGTGGGGGGGGGGGGGAAGCCCTATTGTTGCATCCAGGTGTGTCCCCCCCCCCACATGTCAGCACTATTCGTTCTTGAAAAACTTGCGTCGTTGGTCTTTTGTGTTTTTTGTGCTCTTCAATCCCATTATTTGACACAATATTATGATTATGTTTATCATTAATTTTGCGCAATAAAAATGCATGTATTATCATATCCCATAGTTCCTTGTTCAAATCTCTCGACTTCATGGACACGTAGAAATTATGTAGTTGTGTGTCTTTCTTGTGTATATTATATTATGATTATTGAGTATAAAATTATGTTTTCTGTGTATGTCTTGCGGCGCCATGAGCGTCTTCTTGACGGACCTGTTGCGCTATATTTAGTAGCCGTATTATAATCACTTATTATCATTTTTAATTTATACCGTGTGTTTAAACATCATGTATTTCGCTCATATCTAGCAATGCAAGACCACTGTGAAATTGACGTGATCGGCGAGTCTGATCCACGAGGGTCCGAGGCGATCTTGAGCGGTTCAGAGACGGCCAGCACCCCGAAGGAGATCGCTGTCTATCCGTCGTCTAATGATAGCATCTACGAGTCGTCTGCCAGACTTCTCTTTATGGCGGTCAAGTGGGCCAAGACTTTACCATCTTTCTCGAGTCTGCCGTTCCGAGACCAGGTACTGTCTTTAACCATTTCAGTACGACACTCGAAATATTACATGTAAAGTCTATGGAATTTTATTGCCTTGGGAATGACGGGGTTTATGAAAGTGAACAATTTAAATACGTGAGTAACACACAAACACGCAAAATCGTCATGTATATTCTTACTATTATCCATTTGCCATATGAGGTGGACATATTAACTTTTAACCTGCAGAAGTCGCAGATCTGCACCAAATAATAGACATAAAGTCCATGAGATTTAAATCCCCTGGCACGTTAAGAGTTAACGCGTATACAGCGTGGCCCAAAAAGAACGCTACACATGCAATTGTTAATTTCTTCAAAGTCATTCAAAATATGTCATTGGTGATTATTCCATGGGTTAGAGCATTCTTTTTTCAACAAAATGATACCATGATCGTTAATTTTGATTGAGGTGTTTGGATCTTAGGTTTATTTTTCTAAGACAATGCAATTTCCTAAATTTGCTATTTTTTAACCGCCAGTGAGCATCAGAACACCGAAATATTCTCACGTTACGGTGTGCCATAGAATAAGGTATGCCGAAACAAAGGGCTGGAATGCCCTTGCTTTGATAAGGAAGATGATGTGAGCTGCATCTCCATTGTCATCGCGGTTTGTCTGGTATGGCACGCTGAGACGCGAGAATATCTCGATGTTCGGATGACCACCACTGATGAAAAATTGGCAAATTTGGGAAATGACATTGCCTCGGAAAAATGGCCACAGGACCCAAACGAATGACTCAAAATCAATGATCATGGTATCATATTGTTGGAAAAAGAATGTTCTACTTGCTGAAACAAAAACCAATCACATATTGCAGATGATGTTGAAGAAATTACCGATCGCAGTTGTAGCATTCTTTCTGGGCCACCCTGTATATAGCTGGTTATATATGGTTTTAAGGTTCATGTTATTGCCCAAGATGAAAACAATCTAGTCAAAATAAAACACACTCTAAAAACCAACGCGTCGTTTTCGGTGCTATTATAAAATAAAGTTCTTCGCAACACTTAAAGCCACCGCACACTACACAATTTTCCGTCGCACGACTGCCCGATTTGGATCTGAAATAAATCAGCGTGTACGAAATATAAGGGTTTTTTTTATTTCCGATCCAAGTCGGTCAGTCGTGCGACGGAAAATCGTGTAGTGTTCGGTGGCCTTTACTGAACAATGTGAGGAGTTATCTTTTCCCCATGATGAAAACCGCGATTACCTAATAATGCTTCTTCATCAGTATCGTGTTTATTTATTTTTTTCATTTCTAATATCCAGCTTATCTTTTAACACATGCAGTGTTTATTCTTCAACACTCATGGATACAACTTCCCTCTAAATACATTCTATAATGTTACAAATCTTGAAGCAGAAAATAAGTCTGATGACATAAAACAGTATTAAAGTAATGTCATTCTAGAGAATTTTGGGTGACTTTTCCCAATACTTGAGATGGGGGTATACGTCGTGAACCTTTCTGACTTCCACCTCTTCCACTTCCTTCTTTACATTCTTGGTTATTTTTTTTTTAATTATTTTTTCTTGCTGATCAACGGAGTGAGGGGATGGGGTGGGGGTTGTCCTGTTCGTTTAAATAGACTTTTGAATGATGCTCATGTAATGATTTTTCCAAGATATATTGTATTGAACTATATTTTTATTTAATTTTTGTATGCATTATGTATCTATTGATATGTTGATTGATTAGGTGTATTTTTTTTAATTTTATTTTTTATTGCTGATCACGGAGTGAGGGGATGGGGTGGGGGTTGTCCTGTTCGTTTAAAATAGACTTTTGAATGATGCTCATGTAATGATTTTTTCCAAGAAATATGTATTGAATATATTTTATTCATTTTTTATGCATTATGTATCTATTGAATGGTTGATTGATTCATTTATCTAATTCTCTCACTAACTCGTGTAAGTTCCATAAAGGGAAGTACCAAGATTGGAAGTAGTCCTCGAGGACACAATGCTCCCAGAATCAAGTATACTGTCAAGTTTCTGATGGGAAAATTTCATTATCATACATTTCCTCTTTGTTATTCAATTACTATCAGAAAAATGGTATGACCGTGTTATTTAGTGTGTGACTTTCTATGAAATCAATTTCTATCAGGGCCAGATATTAATTCAATACTGGTAGATTAATGCTTGTTTCTCCTCAAGTTAACACATTCAAGACACATCCTAGCAACTTGCACTCCGTCCATATAATGGTATATGTTTCTACTCATTTGGTTCTTCAAACAGTTTTTAAACTCCTCCCACAATCATGTCACTGCCCTTTAAATATTGTAATTATGATTTGCAAACCGATGTATTTTTGCTCAGATTTGATCCAACTGAAGAAAGATACATAAAAAATGCAGTGTTCAAAATTTGGGATTTATGTTGTTATAAAGCTCTTGAAATATAAATCTAAACGATAAATCATCTGAAACTGGGCCCTACATGTACGTTGCTCAAGTTCCATTTTGTAACGATGATCAATGTTTCAGACACTGGATGTATTTTCCCTCACTAATTTTGTAATTTGGAAAAGTCCACCCGTAGCATGGATTGCTTGACAATCGTTCAAATGCACTGGTGTAAGTTTTTGACCTTGTAAGCTTTGATCAGCGAGTATTCATTTTTTATGAGATGGTATACGAATCAGGTCTGGCAGACAGACTAGTTTTAGCAGTAGTATAAAATTAAAATTAGCGAGTTGGGACCTTACGTGATGCATTGTGTTTGGCTGTTATGACCGTGGTTTATTTTCACGAAACCTGACTTTCTAGCCTCAGTGCTTTTGTGAGAGGTGGGGATATGTGAATCTTTAAATTACGAAAGATATTAGCTTATTTGGTCGATAATTTAATTTCGGGGTATACAAAGCGCTGTTTTGCTTTGTGTTGTGTGCTATAAAAGAACAGATTATTATTATTATTATTATTATTATTATTGTTATTATCATTATTATTATCATCATCATCATCATCATCAATATGGGCACAATCTTTAACGTTGGATTCCAGGTCATCCTTCTGGAGGAAGCCTGGAGCGAGTTGTCGTCCTGTGTGCCATCCAGTGGTCCATCGCCGCTGGAGTCCTGTCCCCTCCTCTCCGGGCTGTACGAGCAGAGCCAGACGGACAAGGCGGCCTCCACAATGGCTGACATTCGACTCTTGCAGGAGATCATGTCTCGATTCAGAGGCCTCCACGTTGACCCGGCCGAGTTCGCCTGTCTGAAAGCTGTGGTACTATTCAAACCAGGTGAGGAATACTAGGGGGAACTGGGGACGATTTTATGGGCGGGGTGCATGCAGAGGGTACTTGTCCTTGTATTATGGTGTAAATCTGTCTCAAAGTAGGCCATTTCTTCGTTTGAATCTAATGAAAAAGCAAAAAATAAGGAATTAAAAAGAGAGAATCCCCCCCCCCTCAGAAAAAATAGACAAAATAAAAGGGAGAAAAATCGTCAAGTTTCCCAGCAACTCGTTTATGGTGCATGTAAATCAATTTCAAGCACAAAAATGGGTGCCGTAAGGTCCAACACCACAGCATACCGCTTTACATGAGTGTCGATCCAATTTTCGGAGGGGGAGGGGTAAAAGTGAGAAAAATTTCGACATTTTTAGCGGGCTCCGAGCACGAAATTGCAACATAAAATTTTGCGCGGGAAGCGCCCGACAATAATGAAATTTTTTGTATATTTAGTAGTATTCTTTTGTGTTAAGTATAAAGGTTTGCTATATAGTGCCTTGTATGCACTGCTATTTAAACAGATTTGTGCATTACTTTTATATAATTTTCAAGTTGTCAAAATATTGGGGGGGGGGGTAATGGGGCAAAACGATGTGTTATAATATATATGTGATAGTTTTTTTTTGGGGGGGGGGGGACCGCCACCCCTGCCTCCTCAAGTTCGACTCGACTACCGTTGTATGGTACACGGGTCCCGAAACAGGCCATTAAAAGTTGATATTATTTCTGCTTAACGAGCTGTCAATTTGCTGAATGACTTGTAATGTACAATAACCATGTCTTGTGATAATGTCAACTTTTTACAGCAACATAAATGATGGCGCTATTCCGACACGCAATCACGAGCTGTAACCGTGCACAGATACTGCATTTTTATCCAAAGAACTCGCTTTGCTGTTGTGAAAAATATACACACGAATAGAAGGAATTATTGAAAACACGGTCTTTAATAAAATAATGAAAATAATTATATACATATAACATGTGCAGTAATTGCTAATAAAACACACCGTTTGTTAAAGATAAACTTTGTTAGAATATGCATTATTTTCAGGAAATTATGTTAGCTGAAATGCATTTTTCCTGCCAAGGTAAAATTCATTCAAATTAATTCCCAATTATCATAATGCCTTAGGAAGGTATAATTATGATTTGTGGCATGAATGTGATCCTTTTACCACCTAGTATTATGCCTAGCAAAATGGGACACAATATAGCAATACCATAGAGTAGAATTCTAGAAATTTACTTTTTTGGTCGTCAAATTGATTTACTTCATAGACCTGGAAATGTGGGCATAACACCCCTAATAATTTTGATCCATTGTTTAAAATTCATTATCACTTTTGTTTCCAAAAACACCTGCTGTATGCGGTATACCCGACGACCTTTTTGTTGCTTGTCACATTAATTCACATCATAAAACAGCTTCAAACAGCGACTGTTTTCTCGTGTTCCTCAAATTAATTTACATCATAAGTCAAGGCCTTCATCCTTTTGCACAGAATCGTTCCCATGAATCTTTACTGCACATAAACTCATTGAAAATAGAAAGTGTGTGTATCCGTTTACTTTCTACTTTTTCAATGGGTCCAACTTAATTTGACGATTTAGCCGTGGAACAAAATAATTTTCGAACAGGTCTTACTTTATACTACAGCCACTACATCCCAGATTGATAGTCTCTGGCTTTATCTTTGTGCTTGGGTTCATCCTCCTCTTGTAAGCTATTATTAACTAATTTTATTGATCATGAAAACAGCGTACATGATTTGTGAATATATCTTCTAGGAATTGGACGTATGATGGCGCTGTGAAAATTACAGAAAGTGTCCGTGTATGCGCTTTTACTCGTCAGGCGGGGAAAATCCTCTGTACTGCGAGTATCACACATTCCTAAGATTTTGACGGAAGCCATGGACGGTGATTTTCATATCAGCCAAATTAGAATTCTAAATTAACTATTTCATCCGGTAAAAAATGTCAATAAAGTTATGAGATCTCTTGTAACGAAATGGGATGCATTCTACCCAATCAAAAGTTTTATCAATCTGAAAATTCTGGCTCATGTGTTCTATCTGTTCTAAACAGCTCTCTCGCTCTCTCTTTAAAGTTAAGATATTACAGACAAAAAGGCCAACAGTTCTTCTTCTTACATGTACATCATTAACAACAGCTCATTTCACACCACAACAGAACCTGATTAGAAAAAAAAATGATTTCGATTAGATATCTTATTTTTCATGAGTAAATAATAGGGAACCGCATGGATTGTATATACCTCAATTGTTATTTTTTTTTTAAGAAATACTTCAGTTTTTAACATCGTCTATTAACATTTGTGATTATTTTTGAATCATATTTTTTTTTCTCCAGAAACGAGAGGGTTAAAGGACCCGCAACAAGTGGAGAGTCTTCAGGACCAAGCCCATATCATGCTAAGCCAACACATCAGAGCACACAACCCGACACAGTCTGTCCGGTGAGTCAGGGAGAAAAGCTCTCTATGTCTGTCTGATTCAGGGGCAGCGTCACGAGGGGGAGGGGGGGGGGAGGGGCAGAAGGGGTAGCAGCCCCCTATATCGTCGAACGTAATATAATTTTTGTTGTCGTCGGCCCTGCCCCCTTTTTTGGATGCTGTTTGGCATGCAGTTTGGCTAGTAATTTTTTTTGGCAGGCAAAATTTTCTCGACGTATTTTTCCCCTCCTAAGATTTTACCCTGGCGCCGCCCCTAGTCTGACTGTTCATAATACAAGAAAGCACTTCACTATCCGTCAGTGCAATAATTTGAAGTTTAAACTTTCTTGCATATTTTGCAAGTGTAACCCCTTTTGCTTACTCCTCTTACGTTCAACTTTGTGAAAATTGCGTCGTCTCTCATTGACTACGACATTATTACAAAATTGAACGTAAAGTCTGGAGTAAAAAAAAACACACACAAATTAATGTTTTCTTGCAAAAATGGTGAAAAAAGTTAGTTCATTGATACTGGTCAAAAGATGCGGAATTTGTAGAACACAGGCATAAAGCAACATAAATGTATCGCTTATTCAATGCTTGATTGCAAAGTTTGTCATTATGGTGTACAATGTACTGAGCTTCTATATAAGCCCCTTGTCACCAAGGTATATTGAAAACATAAATCCAGGTTTCATCATGGTAGGTAAATCTATCCTCGCGACGCAGCTTGATTTCAAATGGAACTAGGAGAATCCGGTTTGAAATGTACGCATATAGTCGTATAACCAGCACAAAAATGCACATTCTCCAGGCACCAACCTTTTAAAGGAAAACACATACAAAATGTCATCGCCGAAACATTTATCAAATGATTTTAAAAAATTGCTACATTCACACCTAGGTTTTTAGAAAACTGGAAACAAGGAGATTATTTTATACGAAGGGAAGAATTTTTTTTTTTAGGGGGGGGGGCGGGAGGGGGAGGAGGTGGGGATTAAAATGGATGAGTTTCATTTTAGACGATTTAAATTTACTGTTTGAACATGAATATGAATGACTACTTGAATATGAATAGACAAATGAATAAAATAAATCATAAATAGATAACAAGTGAATGAAAGAAAGACGAAAAAAACACACAAAAAAGATAGAGTGAAAGAGAGAAAGGAAGAAAAAGACAGAAATAGAAAGACAGGAAAGAGAAAGAAAGAGAAAAAAGGAAAGAAAAGAAGGAAAGAAAGAGAGAAAGAAGAAAGAAAGAAATAGAAAGCGGGAAAAGCGGTGGACTGTGCTGACATGTTTTGAAACAAATTTTCGAAAATATTATTGAGGAAGCTACCGACTTAAGAGTGAAACACTAATATTTGCGAACAGATCATTAACTATCTTCCTTGCTGGCAATTAATCTTATGGTAACTATATATTTAAGTCTATAATTTCAATTCAGGCGCCTCTGTCTCCTCGTGAACGATTTGACTAGCAATAACTCGGCCAATAATGACTTAAAAGAGCAAATATGGAGGGCAAGGTATAAGGTTTACGTGACGTCCGGGTTTTAATCTCGTGATCAATAAATCAAATCGAAAGAAACTGTCTTGTATGACCATCTGTTGATATTCTTGGCAATATTTTTAGAAAGGGTGGTGGGTCAAGGATAAGGGCAAGGAAAGTCAATGTACGCGCGATGCATTTTTTAGATGACAAACCTTAAAATAAAGGATGGGCGCACATTATGTTAATATGCCCGGAAAACATTACGAAAAGCAAAAATATATAGGGAGAGGAGCACATTTATGTCGTAATACCTGTTTATTTTTTACAATCAAATTTTAAGCCTGAGCTGATACGTAATACAAACTCGTATCTTTCATATCTAAAGGGGGATTTCTATCACACTTCTTATTTTTTTCTGTTGCTGATTTAAAAAATGCTTTCAATCGGGGACTACATGTACATGTATGGGGACACCCTTGAAAAAAAAAGGGGCACAGTGGAAACCTTGTTCCAGTTTACCATGGTACTTAAAATTAATCAAAATGACCTCTACGTTTTATAATTTTGCAAATATAAGCCAAAATTAAGATGGAAATTATTGAGACTTACACTTCGTAAAACAAGCGTACAAGGATTCTGGTTAAGCCTTACACATAACTTCAATTTCACATTAAATGCAAAAAACATAAGTATACAAAAATGAATGGAAATGTAGCTTTTGTGTGTTTGTATGGCAGGGATGGAGCTAGCCTAAAATCATAGGGAGGGCGGCGAAAATGTCAAAAAGACCTAAATTTCATGATTTTCACCCCTACGTATGTCTGAATTATAAGAATTTTCGGGGGTGGCCACTCCCTTTGCCCCCCTCCTATAACGCCGCCTCTGTTGTATGCTAATATTAAATTGGGGGATGAGACCTGGTACCTGATTAGTTAATTACTCACTATTACAGTTATGGGAATTTTCCCCCTTCTCACCCTTCCCGAGTAACCGGGTCTCCCCTATTAACTGGTGAAAGTGACCTTCACTCTTTAACGAGTTAATTTTTTTGCTTTTGATCATTATTTGTACAGGTTTGGTCGGCTGCTTCTGCTTCTGCCTTCGCTTCGATTTGTGACGTCAGACCAGATCGAGCGTCTGTTTTTCCGTTGTACCATCGGCGACACACCCATGGAGAGACTACTCTGCGATATGTTCAAGAATTAATCCGCGCTTCTAGAACGGATGTCGTACAGTTTGATGTCTGTATAACACTGCCAAGTCCATGAGCAAGAGATTGTGTGCTATATTAGTGACAAGTTTGGACTCATGGGTTTCAGAAAGTTAACGAAAATGGAGCTGAATCACGACAGTGTCAGGTGTCAGAGAAGTCTAACCACTGATACGATCATAACGCAAGAGGGCGCACGGCTCAGAACCAGGTTTCATGACGTTTGCACCGGCAACAAGTCGCTCCGACAATTATTTCATTAACCCTAACCTTAGCCCTAACCTTAACCCTAACCTTAACCCAAACCCCAACGGCTAACACCAACGGCTTACCCTAACGGCCCACCCCCTACTATAACCATAACCCAATTCCGAACTGGAAACCCAATGGCAATCCTAACTCCAACTCCTTGTATTTTAGACATTGTCACTGACGCAATGTATCTGTCGGGTCCGGGTTATCAAAGTAATATTGCATAGAATCCTAATTTTATACCATATGTAGCACTACCCCCTACCCCCCGCCCCCCAAAAACCTCATTAAGTTATCGAATTGTGTTTTGTTTTTTAAAGGCAGGGGATCTCTTTTTGCATACCTAAAAATTAACATTGTGAAAATACATTGGCATTTAGAAGAAAATGCCATCTGGGAACCTCCAGCAAAATACAGGAGCTAAAAACTCAGTTTTAGTGGAATTATAGTGACCGTTAGACTCTGATTTGATTTTTTTCTGGCGAGGAAAAAATTCCTACCATAGAACTTACACTAAACGGCTATTGTTTATCTTTCACATTTTTCAAATTCTACGTAATCACTGACCCCCAGATTTCACAGACATGCCCTTCATCAATAGCCCAAGGGCATGGGTTATCTTTTCCTGGTTTTCGGGCATGTTTGCAAATGAGATCCACTGCCTTTAATTAGACGGGTAAGATCCATGTGATATAGTGTTACAAACATGAACTAGAGACATCCGCAGTATCAGGAATTGATCACGTCGTGCGGCTGGCAGAATGTCGTAACCAAATGCATTAAGCAAAATGTCGTTAGCAGTAAATTGCTTGTAACATGAAAACCATTGCTTATTTCACATGAAATCAAATTATTGTGGTCTTTGAGGTCCTTCTGTCAGTATGTTAGGCAGAAAAAGGGAGTAAGTTTCTTTATTTTCAATTTAGAGACAATATACTGCTAACAACATTTTGCTTAAAGGGAGAAGGCACCGGCAACTAACAGGCATAAGTTAAGAAAAGTCATTTGAGTTCTTGCCAAACCAATCAGATCGCACGTACACATTGCTGAAACTGACCAAGCATGACGATGCATGCACCCGACGTGTGTTAGTCACGCCGCAGTAATGTATGCACTGTTTGAATCGATAAGCTCCTCCCCTATGACTGTTTCTGCAAGTTTATCTTTAGACAAGGCTTGCAAAGACATAAAATAAACACAAATTAACTAATTTATAGGGCCTTGCTAAGTGTGAGGTGTCACACAATAGCCCTTATTTAGGCTGTATTTATCACCATATACCATAATTCTCACAATACTCTCAATGCCTCTTCATTTCTTAACTTATGCCTGTTAGTTGCTGGTGCCTTCTCCCTTTAATGCATTTGCTAACGACATTCTGCCAGCCGCACGATTCATTGGAGATTAAAACCAATATTCTTAGATGAAACAATTTTTTATCATTCCTTATTGTAATAATCTTCGCAGAATGTGGTGTTGACAGGCAATTTCTCAAAATAATTGAATAGCTCCCTCTCTCGTCCCTGCGTATTTAAAGCCATATTCATGACTACATCATAATTCCTGCATAGTCTGTCAATTGCCCTCTTTTCAAGAGCAATGTATATCCACCCGGCAATCTCTTTCAGGAAATATAATTAAACATACAACCAAAGCTACCCCTTCTGGCATCTACCAATTCTCATTAACATATCTTATTTTGGGTAGGATCGAATGGACAATCCTTGATTTTTTTTCGAGAATTTAGGCGTGTGAATCCTATAAAGTCTTTGACCCACATGGACTGTGGGGTGTGTTATGATGAAAGCTGGAGTCACGGGAAACCGAGTTACTTGTAAATCTTTGATTGGGTGTAACTCTTTGGGATTCTTAGTGATCAAGTGACACTGATTCAAAATATATTAATGAACGGTTAGCAGAGAAAATGTGCTGTTCTTTTATATTATCAAGTTGAGGTCTGGAAAAAGAAGATTTAAGAATTGAACATTAAAGAAGTACAAAACTCCACCAACAATGGTTTCAATCAGGAGTGGCGCCAAGGGGGAGGGGGAGGGGGGGGGGTAGGGAAAAGGGCGGCTGCTCCCTAAAATTTTCGAAGTGCAATTCATGAAATTAAGGTCTTTTGGACGTTTTCGCCCTCATTATTTTTCCGTGTTTCAATGTCAGGAGGCCTGGCTTCCTTGAACAGATTGAGGCAGCAACATTAAAGAAACAAATGCTTTGGGTTAAAAAATAGAGAATAATGGGCATGGGATATTTCAACAGATCAACAAGAGATATCACAGTGAATTGTCTTTTCTTCTACCGATGAGACATACAATTAGTTTAATCGACGATTAGTCCTGTTTGGGTTATGCTTTTTCTTACTTTGTTCCCAAAGTTGCTTTAGTAGATATATTTCTTTGGAGAAATACTATCCTCCCAAATAACTACATGTATTAGTGTTAACGGCTTGATATAAGCTTGAAAATGTATACAATTTAACTTACAAAAATAATTCGTTCGTGTTAAAGGTTTTATACATATGTGACTTTTTGAAGTTTCAATTTTTTCGTGTAAAACAAAGGAAAGGAAGCACGTGAAAAAATACATTATGTGCAATTCAGTAGGAGATATAAGAGAAATATAAATATAAATATAAATATAAATAATGAATATGTAAATGCCTACGATGACGTCACAAGAGGGTGGACGATACTGATGAGGATGTTGATTTGTTGTTTGTATCTTTATTTGTTTGTGTGGAGACAACAACGTGATATTCCTTGATTTGTAATATATTAATCTTTATGGAATTATGACATGTTGAATGAGGTGAAATAAATGCTTTATGTGAAATACGATGAAATGCGGTCTGGTAACCCATATTCATTGAGACCAAATATGTCTACAAAACACAACTTTAAGATTATCAATGTATAATCCTGGAAATAGTATTTCGTAGAATGCATTAAATGTTTCAATTCAAATGGAAATGATCAATTACTGTGATACGAAGTGTTCTATTTGATATTTAAGGGAAATGTTTTGGACCGTAGGGCATTGACCAAGAGTAACGCTCTAGAAAAAAGATTCCGTAGTCTCCAGATTGGTATTGAAATATATCATTATATTTGATTAAGTGAAGTTGCGTGATGAGAAACACATTTGTTTTCCAGTTTTATTTGCGCATTGATGGATAATCGACGAATTAGTGAGGCAAGTTCTCAGTCCATTCATAGAAGAAGACATCAGTAGTCAATAGCGATTTCATAGACACGAACATTAGTCACTAGATCAGTCTTTACAGCTATGTTATTAATATTTATTAAGGCCTGTGGCCTCGACATTATACGCATCGAAATGCACTGGTGAAGGTATTCTTTTCAATGAATTTAACAAAAGCCATTCACGCAATCCTCCGTTATTTATAGAATGGTTGCGCCTCACCGAAGTTCCCTTTCAGTATTCAACATCTCGGATTCACAGAAGCACTGTGACTATACAGGTATGGCCCCGAAAGAATGGCTACACATACGATCGTTAATTTCTTTAACATCATGAATAAAAGGCCATTAATTGTTATTTCATTTGTTAGAACATTCTTTTTCTGACAAAATGATACCATGATGATTGATTTTGAGTAAGGCGTTTGGATTCTATGGCCATTTTTCTGAGGCAATATAATTTCCGAAATTTGTTTCTTTCTCAACTCCAGCGAACATGGGAACACCAAAATATTCTCACGGAACAGCGTGCCATAAAATAAGCGGGAAGACAGACAACAGCGATACATTCCGGAATGTCTCGCTTTGATCCGGAAGACAATGGTAAGGTATCGCTTACATTGTCACTGCACCTGGATAGTGCAGCCCATTCTATGGCAGGTCGTTACGCGAGAATATTTCGGTGTTCTGATGATCGCTGAAATTGAAAAAATAGCAAATGTAGGAAATTACATTGCCTCAGAAAAATAACCCTAGAATCCAAACGCCTTAATCAAAGTCAAAAATCATGATATCATTTTGTTGGAAAAAGAATGTTCTAACCCATGAAATAATCACCAATAACATTTTGTGGATGATGTTGAAGAAATTAACGATCGCATGTGAAGCATTCTTTTTAGGCCACGCTGTATAGGTTGTCAAGCACTCCCTAGATTGTGAACGAGGATGTGACGGCGTGATATTTCAGCCACGTAATTTATTTTTGCACACGGTGAAAGTCTGTGGTAGTTTGTACACTGATAAAAACGTACATGTACTTGGTCACGACATTATAAATAACCGTCATAATTAATTAATTTTCTCAAAAACGCGCAAATGGTATTATGATAACAAACCAGATTTACGGGTTTAGTAATATTGAAATAATCGTCATTAGGAATTTGTAAAATACCACTGATGGGACTACGGAAGATTACGATAAATGGCCTTGCCCTATACAGTCCATTTGAGAAGTCACAGTTTACTTCTATGAAATAATGTATTCCACGTAAGCAGTCGTGTCATCTGTATACATGTGGACGAAATGAAATTTCTAGCGAGTATTCGTGTTGGCATTACTGTACTTCATGTATAGGATAAAACAATAACAGTCATGAAGGCAGAATTACCCAATGTTATTGTCTTACTTTGTATTCTGGTAATTGGACATTTTAATGGCTGGGATTGGTAAACAAATTAATCCATCAAATGCACATGTCATTGGAAGAAATATAAGGTGAATGTAAAATGAACAAATGAAAGTGAATAAGTGGTTAAACTCATGCAAGATAGGGTAAATTATATGGAGTGCTAATTTGGTTAAAATCGTCTTTACGGGCAAATTTGAGTTGGGACCATATGTTAATCACTTTGCAATGCTGACAAGAAAATTGTTGAATTCTCTTTTGACGCCGAATATTATGAAAATATACAGTATAATGCATTAATTGGAATGTAAATAAAATTGATATGTTAATTTTCGGCTGTACTGGCAGTATCATTTTTCGATCTACACTATTGTTAAAATCTTTGTTCAGTATCGTCATATAAGGCCTTAAAAATATGTTGCCCTCAAGCGACCGACCGCAAAATGGGAAAAAACAGGGTCGCCTTTTTTGTTTGAGCAGACCCAAAATATACAAACACACCGTTTTGGAGAAAATATAGATTTGTGCGAAGAATTTGCTATAATTCCGATTTGATATCTTACAACAGCACTTTTTATATGCGTTTTGCCCATTCCAAAGACCTGTAAAAAATATTGGGAAACTCAACTTTCACACAGTTTCGTCCTACATATACTTGTTCATGTCGTAAAAAAAAAAAAAAAAAACTTGACCAACCGATCCAATTTTAAAATTTTCCACTTGAGGGTAACATAACTGTTTTTTTTAAATTTCTTTTAGGCCTAATTGTTATCGTAATCACCATTTTCGGCATAGGTGTAACGAGTTTTTAAATGTGTTTGAAAATGCACACACACACACACACACACACACACACACACACACACACACACACACACACACACACACACACACACACACACACACACACACACACACACACACACACACACACACAC
>JZLH01S0097181.1:0-24688 GCA_001188425.1 Eucidaris tribuloides | reverse complement strand
ATGGGGCCTGTGGTAAATGTTAGCCAATACCTTTAAGTAGTACAAACAAAAAAAAACTACAAAAACTACATTAACTACTACTTTCCAAAATATACTGCTACTATTCTATTTCTGCTACCAAGATGACGACAATTATTATTAATATTTATGTTAATATACGAAATAGAAAGCATAGATAGCACATTACCTAAACTTATTTTACATACAGAAACACCTCCCAATGAATATTATATAGGCCTACATGTATATGCCTCAACTCTACATGTACATCACCGTAATTTACAATGCACATAAAAAAGCGTCACTCATTAAATGCGTCGCGCACTCAACTGCGGATATCCGAATTCAATCAATATTCGTGTGGATATCCAATTATCCACTCTGTGGGTGCTAAAACGAACGGTGTTAGTTCTTCCTGTATGATATATCAATTAGTGGTGAAGTTAATGAGGTGGCTATGCTCGACCTTGTTAAATATTGATTGGTCTGACCGCACTCATATCATAGACAGACATGTCAATAGTTCATTTCAATGATTATGATATTACGAATTATGTTTGAGCGTCTGTATAGCCTTCGCTCTTGTGATATTACACGGCTGAAATTATTGTCTTTCTTGTGAGAATTTTACAGTAGTCTATATACTCTGCAAGTTCTAAATGCGTTTGTTTTAATCATGTGTCACCGCCGCGCCTTTGAGGCACACCGTACACCGTTATCTTTCAATGATTAACTTTTACACGCTAAATGTATTCTGAGGGGATAATAATGACAATTGATGTTTTCTATTTTCTTTGAATGTCGCTTTCCTTATTGTGGTTTTGATAATGGTATTTTTTTTTTATAGATGTCACTGAAGCACATTAGCTACATTTTGGTGTCTCCTGCACAAAGGTGAAGGAGAAAATAATTATTACGATTGTTCAATTAAATTGCACGATTGTGCACAGATGAAATACTAGCATACCCATGGTTAATGAAAACATAGCGTTTGCTTAGAAGAAAGGCAATGCATATAGTCACAAATCTGTTTTGTTGAAATTTATCAATGTAGACATTTTAGCAACAACCTTAAAATATTTAGACGACTGATATTAAAATAAAATATTACGCGATGTTTCCCTTTAAATCCGGGAATTATTCACACGCAATATTTCTCGCTCTCCCCAAAACATACCGCCGTTGTTCATTACATTCATAAAGATCAGTGAAGCCGAAATTGTGCAAATGTAACTGGAATTGTCAATATTACACGGCCTCTTGAATGATTTGTACCAACTTTTTACAAAATTATTGAATTGTAACATTGGTGACTGTATACATATGCTAACTTCCGTGAAATTAGTGCGTTACGTTTGGATGGCGTTTTAGTATGACTTTTAGCATGACTTGGAATTGAAATTTGAGTATATCAATGACAATGTTTAGTAGGAAAAGATATTAACTTTATGTTGTAGGCCAAAGTGATTTCCTCACTAACAATAAACTTATGAGTATTGTATTAATAGTGACTTATATAGGCATACATACAATTAGTTGGTGTACTGCACACTAAGAAAAATAGGTTCAACTTTGCACCTTTAGTAATGTCACACTGGGAGCACCTTTAAGGGCACAACTTTGCACCTGTCAGACCTTAAAGGTGCAAAGTTGCACCTCAAAGGTGCAACTTTGCACCGTTAAGGTCTGACAGACCTGTGCAAAGTTGCACCCGTAAAGGTGCTCCCAGTGCGACATTGGGCTGCTGCACCTTTAAAGGTGCAAAGTTGAACCTATTTTTCTTAGTGTGTGTAGTCATAGTATAAACGACGCTGCCTTTAAAAAGGCCTGACATTGCAGTTCGAAGTCTGTTCATATAGTGAATGAGGAACTTGCAGAAGGCAAACAATGTCTATACGTATACGTTGAAATGTTAAACAAGTGTGGCTGTACTATACATGCAGTAACCAAGTCACATACAATAATGGCATTTGATATGCCTTTGATGCGAAAGAGCAAATAGTTATCTCAGCATGTAACGAACATCCATGTTGCTATATTTATCGCTATAGTCGTATCCCATACATCCCCATGTAACAAATGTTGGAATCCGAGATTACACCCTATGGCTCACAGTCCATACAATTGTTCACTGAAAATTTAAAAATTAATTAAATTGGACTTAAAAGGGTCGCATAATATGTTTCGTACAACGATCCCAGGGATCATCCCTAACCTTATTTTTTACAGCGCATTATATGAAATGCTAAAAAAGAGTTAATTTCTGTAATTGGCATGAGTATAATACCATGAAACACTGTTGGTCTATGATAGGCTGACAAAATCAAACTTTCACCGCATGTAACTACAAACAACATTGAAATTCAATTGACCCGTGTTTTATGATTAATAAATATGCATATATACACACATAATTGTACATGTGTGTGGTAGACTATGCGTATCACAACGATACTACTATATGCATAACAACTAGCAGTAAGGAGTATTGCCAACGTATATCCTTCGTGATAATAAATTTATATTTCTGTCCTATTATGATGCAAAACCGATCATATCTATGGTCAGACGGGTTTATGACTACATCATGACAAATTCATAGGAAACTGATGAATTCGTCTAATTTTAGACATTTTCTTGCTTCCCGCGCTCCGTCTCCAGCGCGTTTCTCCAATTTGATTGTTATGGCGACAGATTTCTTCATTTCGTGGTTTAAATCACATGAGATTGCTCCCATGCCTCGCCGCCTGGGTACAGAAAACAGACTTTACTTCCGAATGGGTAACAATAGGAACGCGTTGAATTGGTTGTTTTCTTATCTTATCAAGCCAGACATGGCCATTATTCCTCTATATTATAACGATTGTGTAACGTGTAACAAAATGCCTTGAATTTGCGTCGTAACGTAAGTATAAGTTATTATATGCGCTGTCATCATTAGCAAGTTTATGTTAGTCCCAAGGCCCCAGCTACAAATTACACAGAAAATCATATAAGTGAAAGATCATTGCAAACTGAAATGCAGAAAACCTTGACATGTAGTTGAGGAGGGGGAGGAGGAGAAATGAAAATTTTCTTGAAATTATCACAAGGAGAAACTTCAAAATACACACGACTCTTAATTGTTGTTATTTCATGGGGGAGGATAGAACTGTCTTCATTCACTGCAGAGTGCAGAGTCGTTTTCAATGCATAAGTTATAAATACATGAAGGTTTATTTTTTTATTGGCAGAAATTCTACCGTCCTGTTAGAAGTTTAAAGTGATGTTTTGATCAAAGCAAAATATTTCTATTGAACTGATGATATTGAACTGTTTTGAGGAAATTCATTCAGTAAAACGAGCACCATCCAAGTAGGCCCCTTACCTAGAAATTAATATAAACGTTGTAAATATCTTAATAATGTATGAATATATGAATAGTTAAAATATGAATATAGGAAAATGTAAATTGATGAAAGTATAAGTAGGGCCTATATGAAGAAATTAGAAGTAAATAATTTATAAAATAATGCTTTGCACGTATAGATACATAAATGTATGGCAAAATATTCATGAAATGATGAAGAATTAACGAAAGAAAATTACATTAAAGTGGATGCATATTTTGACATGTAACGCTATGAGAGCTGGTCATTCGAAAATACCAGGGTGTAGAAAACACATCAAGTGTCAAAACACAACTTGTTAAAAACACCGTAAATTAAATACCGCGTAAAATGACTATCATGCATATATTTCCACATTGTTAGGTAGCCTGCATTGTACATGGTAATAGCGTTATCGTTGAATTGCACGGTTCAGTAGTAGGGAGTAACACGCAACTGAATCAATAGAATTAAATCAATTCATATATGCATCGCATAATTATGTGCCGTTGTTCACACATGTCGACCCCACGTCGACCTATAGACGAAGTGTGAAAATATTTAATGAGCAGTCTGTGCAGAGTCTACGATGATAAACATCCTCATTATAATTGCCTCTTTTGTGCGCAGATGTATAATGATGCATAATGATTATGTTAAAGGCACAAGATAACAATGACCATGCAGTTAAAAAAATGTGAGCTACATAATCCTCTATGCTCTAAGTGTCTTTGATAAGGTCTAAATATCAAACCCTGAAAGAAAAATGTATTTCAAAATGTTTATTTTATGCTTTAATAGTGAAAATCTATGAGAACTCAGGTTGACCGGATTCACCTTGCCCATATGTTCCCATAGACTACTGTGTGTAGATCTCGGCTATTTCATCCTCCACCAGAGTGGAAATTGTGTATTCATGCATATCTTGCCAGTGGCAGTACAACTTTCCAAACTGTTGTATTCTACGTATGTTATTTAATACTTCTATGTAGCTCAGATACCACAGTTTGACAATTTTTTTTAATTGACGCTCCACAATGTTAGCCGATGTCTTTAATTGTAAACCTGACAAGTTGACATACACTTCAGTACCTATAATTTATTGTAAAGATGACATATATACACAACATTCTACTGCTACCTAGGATATTTCATACTCCACCGCAGTGGTAATTCAAGGGTGATGTTTATAGGCAAATTTGTTGTGCAGCTTAGTATGGGATCAATTTCTATCGGGGTACCAGTATAATTCAATATGCATGAATGAACGCTTATTTCTCCACAGGTAGCCAAATTCAGGACAAAATAATCCTTCCAACCAGGAGATACACTCCAGCTGGTGTATATATTGGTATTTGTTTCAACATATTTGGTTCTTGAGGCATTTTTAAAACTTTTCCCATACAATACCCTTTACGATATGTATTCAGATCTAGTTTCTAAAAATACGTGAAATTATGAAAATTAGGAAACATCAATAAAGCTTTTGAATGATCTTAAGAGTCTGAAATGATTCAACATCTACCCCGGACGAATTTCACGTAATTGCTTTTTGTTGCATTCTCTCGACCATCACAGCACTGTATTGTGGTTGGCCTGGGGGACGGGGTGGGGGTGGAGGGGGGGGGGGTTAGTGTTACGATTGAAGCGTGCCGCAGCAGAAACGAAGCCACTCGACATACTTCCTTGATTAACATCGTACACGTGGTCACCGTTGATTGAATAGCACTGTGAATCAATATAGGAAGAGATGTGTAGAGTTACCTAATCAGAACATTCTTGATATGCGGATACAAGAACTGTACTGTGTACGCTATGTCAATATAATCAGCCTGCGAATCCGGACTAGCATTGTAATTATGTTGATTACATTTGTTGTGTTGTGTTGTGTTGTGTTGTGTTGTGTTGTGTTGTGTTGTGTTGTGTTGTGTTGTGTTGTGTTGTGTTGTGTTGTGGTGTGTTGTGGTGTGTGTGTGTGTGTGTGTGTGTGTGTGTGTGTGTGTGTGTGTGTTGTTGTGTGTGTTGTTGTGTCTGTGTCTGTGTGTGTCTGTATCTGTGTATGTGTCTGTGTGTATGTGTGTGTGTGTGTGTGTGTGTGTGTGTGTGTGTGTGTGTGTGTGTGTGTGTGTGTGTGTGTGTGTGTGTGTGTGTGTGTGTGTGTGTGTGTGTGTGTGTGTGTGTGTGTGTGTCTGTGTGTCTGTGTGTTTGTGTGTGTGTTTGTGTCTGTGTCTACGTGTGTGTCTGTATCTGTGTATGTGTCTGTGTGTATGTATGTGTGTATGTGTGTTTGTATGTGTGAATGTATAAATTATACACCAGTCCCTGTCATGAACGTGCACATCGTATTTGTACTGCTAACGACTTCAAATCAGCCTGTACAGTTAGCGGGTCTCTACCTCTTTCGCGAGGTATAGCCGCGGCCGCAAGCACCGATTTATCGTCTTCAATATAAATCAGTGTTGGATATTTCACCCTCAACCTTTAGCAGACGACAAGCAGAGTGTCTTATTTATCCTTAGACGATGAAACACTGCATAACTGCGGTTTGTAGAATTTGTGTAGATATTATTCATATTATAACATTGGGTCTTTGAAGGTAAATGACATGATTGGGGGTAGTTCTTAACTTGGGGTGAAACTATTCTAGAATCAAGTAAACTGTGCAAGGATTCCATTGTGATTTGGTAGTCAAAGGTTGACTCGTTCTAAAATGAATTCAATCTGTATGCCCTGTGACAGACACATGTGTTGTGTTGGGTTCCATGGAATGTATTTTATTATCGGGGCTCGAGAGAAACTAAATGCTAGTATGTTCATGCTTGATTTTGCTTAAGTAAACAAATTCAAGATACATCCTTCCAGCCAGGAGATACACTCCAGCTGGTGTATCCATTCATATACCTTTCAACCAGTTTGGTTTAAGAGGCATTTTTTTTTTGTTTCTCCCAATCATGTCACTGCCCTTTGAAATAATCTGAAATACATATGTTGCTGTCTGGACTGTAAACTACATCATAAGTACCCAGTTTTGCTTTGTTAATTTACCCCATAGACTGCTGTATATTATAGTGAAGAGTATCGACCCTACGCTGGATGTGTAAGTCACATGTGATGTTTATCCATACAATACCTTTCCAGTGGTAGCATGACTGTCCGAAGTGTTTTATTCTATATGATGTTTACTTGTCCATTCAAGCACTATTATGTAGCTCAGATATCACAGTTTATCTCTTTTGATTTGATGGTCCACAATGTTCAGTAGTACCTTTAACCATGTTAAAAACATAGGTTAACCATGTGGAGCTTCAATTTAACAAACAATTGTCAAACTGTGACATATGAGCTACATAGTACCGCTTATGGTTCAATAAAACAATTAGAATACAAAAGTTTGGAAAGTTATGCTACCACTGGCAAGATATGTATGCGTGAACATTTTCCACTGCGGTGGAACATAAAATAGCTTAGATCTGTACATAGTAAGTCTGTGGTTATTACCGTAGGAAATGGGTAGGTGAATCCAGTCATCCTGAGCACTAGGCCCTGGCCCTAGTAGATTTCCCCGTTTTTTAAAGCACTGAATAATCATTTTGAAATACAATTTTTTCATGTCTTCATTGTAGACCTTATCAAAGACACTTAGAGCGTGAAAGATTATGTAGCTTACATTAAAAAAAGAACAACTGTGGTCAATGATAGTCTGTGGCTTTAAAAAGAAAGAAGCAAGAATTGTTTATAGAGCATTATCAACAGTTTAACACCACACACGTATATTACTTTCAGTTTTGTAATTATGCATGGGGCCGAACCCATTAGGTCTTCTTCTCTTGTGGTCCCTGTGTAACAAGCACGTATCACTCATTTCCATCCTAATCACTCAAATAATTTGCCCGCTAACATACGATAATCAGTAAAATATGTCCTTTTGAATATTTCAATACTGTAGCTGCAAGAAATCCGATTATTTCCTGTGATACCCCAAATGAATCCATGCCAATTTCTATGTCATCCTGTTTTTCTTCTCATCCACAGAAAACGAAAAATTATTAATTATTTCAGAATCTTTCGAGGAATAATGTATATTGACGGACATATCAACAACAGGAAAAAAATGTCATCCAATAATGTATAACTGGAGGAAAAAGAGATGAATATCTGTGAACTGTAAATATATTAACAACACTTTGTTTTCTGTATACGCTACTTTATTGCTTGTCAGAATCGCATTTGCCATATGTCTCGTTTTCATGGAAAAACATGTACTCGAAAATAATGATTTTTACGTCCCGGAACCCGTTTCCTCTGTGAAGAGCAGGAATCATCAGGTCATTGGGGATGGTAGGTATTTAGGTAATTATATAATTCAGGAGAAAAATCAAATTTGCAACGAATACAAGTTCAGTTTACATATCCTATCATGATCAGCATTATCTGAATAATATCGATATATGTAATATATCTGAGTATCATAATTGAGGCATTGCTGTTCATATGTGTATTGAAGCAATGTAAAAACAGTGGTGTTAAAAGTATACCAGTCGGTGTTGTGAGAGGATTACATCAAGTGTTTTATACCAGTGTTAAATTCATGGTGTTAGTTCAACACACAGTGGTGTTATTATAGCACATTATGTTTGTTATATCAACAATATTTTGTGTTATATTCAAACTCCATGGTGTATCTTGAAGGTTCGGTCCTCTCCCAACGCCGACTGGTATTGTTTTTGACACCGTAGATTTTACAGTGTATTATCGTTATAAATCGAGGATTGCCCATGGTCTGCTTGTTCGGCATTGCGGTAAACGTATACGAACCATACCATTGTCGCCTGTATTCGGAGACTACACTCATCATCGATTTATGGAGGATCAGCAACCTTCTCAATCTACCTTGCCATAAATCTGTTCGAGATAAGAACGATTGCAAACGATTACGATCTAATCAATTGACTGATGAGATTTTCATTCTTGCAAAATCGACGCGCAAGTGCAAATATCAGCGGTGGTTTGGAAAAGAATCGATCACGTCATGAATTTGTAACCGTTGTGGAGTCTGAAACGAGGCGCCTGTAGGCTTTCTTCGTGCCCCCTCGCAATAACTTCATGGAGTTCTGAACTTGGGGGCTGGTGACGTAGTATCGATTTATATGCGAGACGCGAGGGAATATAATTCGTAATGTAGTAGGCCCATAGAGTTGGATTATTTATACCGCTAACTCTATGAGTAGGCCTAAGTTTATTGTGTTGTGTGTGTGTATGACGCAATGTGCACGCAGTGAATTTGTTAGATTTTAGTTATTCACATTATCAAAGAAATATAGACGTTATTCTATGGGTATGTGAGAATGATTAATTATGATAACGGATTTCCATTCTAATTGATCAGGAATCGCAATCTTGGCACATAGGTTATCAGACTTGCCCACTCGATGATGCCGTCGAATTCCATATGCGAAAATCAATTCTAACGCTTTAGGTAAGCCTACGCGCTGTATCGATTGCTCTGACAAGTACGATGACCTGTTGGCTAAAGCCTTCTCAATTAATTATATACACCCTCCCCCACTTCATCTGCAGCTTGTGCATCGATGTTTTATCTCCTAGTTTCTTTCAAGTCACTATGACATGACTTGTTTTCATTTAAAACTAATGTACTGTAAGCATGATAAGCATGTCAACAAATCTGCGTTTCATGTCTCCTTAATTTTACAGTTATTGTTTTTAACGTCATTAATGAATCTTTAAAGGTCAACAGGATGAAGGAGAATGCAAATGGCGCCCATAGTTTAACGCACGCAAGAAGAGAGCACATTTCCCCATAAATGCAAAGTAATTAAACAATGGGAGCGCCGGAATTAATCGCTCCGATGACAATATCTGGGAGGACAAAGGGTTAGGGATAGGGTTAGGGTTAGGGTTACCATTGAGTTTCTACTTTAGAATAGAGTGGGGTTTATAGGGTTAGTGAATGGAATTATCGCCGGGGCACTTGTTGCCGGAGCAAATGTCATACACCCACAATGTTGGTTATCTGATAAATTAGTGCATTTGTTTTCTTATTATGGCCGATGTAGTGTACCATCCACTAATAATGTGCATGTTTACTTTATGCAAGTTGTGTTCAGTTAGTTCAAACGAGAAAGGGAGACAAAGAGAAAGAAGAAACTGAAAGAAAACAGAAAGGAAGGAAGAAAGAACGATGGAATGAAAGAAAAGAAAGAAAGAAAAAAATGTGTGCAGTTGAATCGTGCCGGAATATTCGGCGACATTAGATCTTTTAAAGGCTCACTGTCGAGGGTCAACTCAACCACAGACAGGATGACAACTAGTCTTGGAAGACAGGCACATCATGACTGTTGCAGTGCCATAGTGTACAGATTATGGGAGGAAAATGTATATTTCCACACTGTCATGGCTGTTCCCGTTGCATTGTGGGTGTCATTAGTGCACCTTTGTATGATTTTAGTCAAAAGAGGGCGTTTTTATCCTGTCATGACAGTGGGCTTTTAAAGTCACACTCTCTCATAAAATGTTCTGGGACTTGAACCGAGACTACGTGCCTACTGGCGAATCATCGACAATTGCCGAACATCCATGGACCTCTCATACTGCCCCTATAGCGTCGGCGATGGCTTCCACACCAGACATATAGCTTAGAGGGAAAGTGTATTTCTGATTGAGAGATCCAAGACATAATATCGACGAGTATTCCTCTCGACACTTGACATTTTCCGCCAACCATTATCACACAAACAAGGAGAAGAAGAAGCCATAAAAAGGAGAAGAATTGCACGGTGCACTCTTTCTAAGCATTTCGCCCTGTCTCGGTGCATTCTCATATTGCTTGTTATGATTGTATGAAGTCCATTTACGCCTAGTCTCGGTTCCAGACCATGTGACATTCTTTACATCCAGAGCACACTCACTCTCCAACTTGTTCCACCTACAGGGTACACTCACTCTGCCGTAGAGAAAGTACATCAAGACATTTAGCATGCTTAGTGAACGCAATTGACTGAAGAAAGTATAGTTTCCTTAATATAGGATGGACTAACCTTAAACGTCTGGAAGCCAGACTAAGTTAAGTCGTATGCAATGGAAAACATATCGTCATAATGCCATACGTTACCAAGGAAACGAGTCAGCGGCATACGTGTGGACAAATTAAGTCTTTTAGTATACCATTGCTACGATATATAATCCATATAGAATTTGTATGAAATATCCTCAGTGTAATACTGAAAGACTTAAAGAATGGGGGGTGATGAACTGGTTAGGAGTGACGGTTTCTGTAATGTACATGTATATTGTGCAGGACAACAGTCAGACCTAAACTGGGGGGGGGGGGGGGCAAAGAGACCGAGCCTCCTTTTGTTCTAAGAGTTAAAAACAAAAATTGGTCATCAGGACGAGCTGCCCCTTCTCAGGTGTCCAAGTGTATACATGTACATAAATTTCAAGGTAAAGGAACTGTCTGCTCCATTCTTCTGAAAAAAAAATCTGGCTATTGCATAGGGCCTAATTTACCTGTATGTCTCTCATTATAGTGGCCTGCACTCGCGTGTTATTATTGTTTTCTCCGATTCCTTGCGTAAGTTATTATGAAAACAAAATTAACCCTGTTTTAGATCAATATAACCGCGATTTTATACGGGAAATATTCTATGATCGATTCACAGAATTTCTTTGCAGGATCGATACGATACATCCTTCCTGGGGGGAATTGATTCCTCTCGAATAGGCGTATAGGTGAGCTGGAGTCAGGAAACATTCCTGTGAAATGTAATATTACTAAACGTGTCTCAAAATCAACAACAAAACATTCCATCATTCATTTTATATTGACCACCGTAGCTGCATCAGCATAACCAGCAGCATTTAGCAGCAGCAACAAAAGCAACTAAACCGAACGATTCACAGAACCATTATATAAGGACCTTGTATGTTTATGCATGTAATAATCATGCAATTACCACACCATCCGTTCGCCATTACGGCAGTAGGAAAAATCGATAATCACTTTGTGGGCCTTTATTAGGATGTGCGAAATCATTATAATCCCACAGGGGAATTCCCCCATCGTCAATTAACGGGGGAATCCCCCTGTGGGATGACATCATCGGGGCGGCGCGTGCCATTGGGTGTTATCACCAGAAACACGGCTGAATTCGCCCGTCTTCCGTAGATGCCGAACACTCACCGGGCGGGTCGAAATGTCTGTTGAACGGCGGATGCACACACAAAGGGTACACACCGTAAGTGAACCAAGACGGTTCAACCCTTTTCTTGGCAATCAAGAATTTAGTCAACATCCCTCATCCGTTTTCAATTCGGCATCGTCGAATTAAAGGGTGCACACTTATATAAAAATTGCCCCATAGAAACCAATGTTAAATGTAGTAATGTACCGACTTAAAAACATTCTCAGTAATTAACCGAATCGTAGATTTGTTTATGTTTTTTAAATCACTTGGTAGCCTGTAGGAAACAAAATGTAATGTGCTTTCATTTCAAAAACATGATTGGCAATGTGTTGTTCCTCACAAAAGTTAATAGCCTTGATAAAAGACTAACCACACATCTCTTGTTGCAAATGCTGAGAAAAGCAAGCTTTTACAGCTTTCAATAAAAATTCACTAAAAATACTAAAACCCTGAATTCTCTTACAATTTCAGCTATTCTACAAGCTATAAATTTCAGATAATGAATGTTACCACAAAACATGACCAATTAACAATATTCCAATTTTCAAGGATTTTTCTTTTTGTTTATCAATACCATTACGCCCATTGCGAATGATCTTTTACAGGCGTGCGCCCTAAAGTGGGGTGGAGCCGAGACGCGTCAGTCACGTGATGAAGGAAGTGCGCTTACCCGCTTCAGTGGTAGTCAGGTCGTGTAGTCATTTCCCATGCTAAACACTCGTGATGACGTAGACCTTGTTTGTTTATACGCCATCACGTGACATGTTGACACCCCGAACATGACTAGACAGAATGGCATTTCAGACACCTGTCAATTTGGGTAAATTTCATGTTCACAATCTTTAACGAAATATGATTGATAACACGGAAAATTGTATTATCTCATCTATCAAACATCATCGGTTAATTATCTTGAACACCACATCGCGAAATATTCACGTCATCATTTCATTTGCTTGTAATTCGCCCAATGTCATCTTTTGTGGTTTGTTCAGTAGAAAAACCACATTAATGGTACATCTCACTTCCTACTTTCCCGGTATGCCAAATTTAATATTTAGAGCCGATTTATTATCGCGGTATTTTCTCTTTGTGAGATTGACTAATAAGTTAATTAGATTGGATCCTAATTTACAACCTACGCTCTGAGAACGAACTTTCTACCGCATCCATTTGTCAACATGCCAAATATTAGAGACAATATGAAACATTGTGGAAGACCAGTATAAAAACTTGTCAAATTTTGCTATCTGACATATCTGACAGTTTTTGAATGGACAAATAAACACCCTAGAACACAAAAGTTCAGACAGTTATGCTGTCACTTATAAAATATGTACACTGTACAGATAAATATTGGCACATGAATTATTATCGGCCGATGAAAATTCTGCTACACGGGCAGTGGCAGAATTGTTTTAAAGACACAAGCTAACATTGTGGAACTTAAATAAAACAAAACCGATCAATCTTTCAGATCTGAGCCGATATCTGATATTTGAACGAAAGTTTACACAGCAAGAAAAAACTAAATGTTGACGACACTGATCCAAGAAATTTTGATTGTGTTAACTTTTTGTGTTTTCTGTTCCTGTACTTTGTCGAAATGCCGATGCCCGTTTACAAATCGGACTGTTACTAATCTTAAAGGTAGGAAATCTCATTTGCAACTCTCCCATATCACAGCAAAACATTATTCATGCCCTTAGGATATTTAAAAAGTACTTGCCCATGAAATCTTAAGATCAGAAATCGCCTAGATTTAAAAAGAAAATGCATAAGAAACCAATAGTTGTGTAGTGTATGTTCTAGGCACGCTGCTGTTCCAAATCCCACTGTCAGGTCAATGGGTATATCAGGCTGACTACAGTACTTACGTAATACCAGTAATACATGTACCACACAGTTGTGCTGAAATGCATCAGACACAGCGACAGGAATGCAAGGTCATCTGTGTGTACAATACAAGTGTATTACACCCAGGAGGTAAAGGAGACCTACATCATGCACTGTCTAAATATAGACTAGCACCACTTATATAAAATTTGTGGAACTGTAGACTAAAAATCAAATCAAAGTCAAACATTTACTATAATTCCACTAAAACTGCGTTTCTAGCTCCTACACTTTTCTAAAGGTTCTTAAATGAAATGTTCTTCCATACACCAGTGCTTTTGCAAAATGTTGAATTTTAGGCGTGCAAAAGAGACACCCTGCCTTTAAAGCTGAGAGCTCCGTATGGTGTAAAATGCAGTGTTCCTTAAAGGCAGTGGATCTCTTTTGCATGCCTAAAAATTAACATTGTGTAAATACAATGGCAATCAGAAGAGAATGCCATCTGGAAACCTATAGCAAAATATACCCTGCCTTTAAAGCTGAGAGCTCCGTATGGTGTAAAATGCAGTGTTCCTTAAAGGCAGTGGATCTCTTTTGCATGCCTAAAAATTAACATTGTGTAAATACAATGGCAATCAGAAGAGAATGCCATCTGGAAACCTTTAGCAAAATATAAGAGCTAGAAAATCAGTTTTTGTGGAATTAGAGTCACCGTTAGACACAGATTTGAATTTTTTCTCGCGAGAAAAAAAAATCCTACCATAGAACGTACACTACATGGCTATTGTTTTTCTTTTGCATATTTCAAATTCTAGGCAAATCACTGACCCCCATATTTCACAGACATGCCCTTCATCAATAGCCTGAGGGCATGGTTTATCTTTTCCTGGTCTGCGGGGATGTTTGCAAATGAGATCCACTGCCTTTAATCATAAGAGGGAATCTTGTGAAAAGTCCGTGAACACATTTTCCGTTTAAGTGTCAAACTCACTGATTTATTCAGATGAAATATGATTCTTCGTTCTCCCCCTATAGCCTTGTGGTTGTTGTTTCAATGACAATCCTGATTCGCGAATTAGCAGCTACCTAGTATGTGTTTGTCTGTGATTTTAATGAAGACTTAACATTTGTCACAAAGAATAACCGTTGAAACTTATAGTTGCTCCTTAGGTGTGACGCGTAATGTCTCATCCAGGGTAGCGTGGTAGTGATGTCGGGGCGGCAGGCACGAATGTTGTAATGGTTTTTTTTTTTTTTTTTTTCTCTCCAAGTGTAAGCCTTGGATTTAGGAAGACGAAAGGGTATAACGAGTTAAAGGCATCATATAACAATGTTTCCAGTTTAACATGTTTAAAGAATCTGTGCTACATGATTCCCCAATGCTATCGGTGTCTTTGATAAGGTCTAAAAATGAAGCTTGAAAAAAAATACAGTTCAAATGATCATTAAGTGCTTTAAAAAGGTAGAAATCATTAAGAGACCATTCCAGTCTTGCCCCATAGACTGCTGTGTAGTAAAATTTCATTGGCCGAGAATAATTCATGTGCCAATCTTTATCTGTACAAGTGACAGCATAACTGTATGAAGTTGTGTTCTAGGGTGTTTATTTGTTTGTTCAAACACTGCCAGATATGTCAGATAGCTAAGTTTGACATTATTTAACGGGACTTCCACAATGTAATGTCTTTAAGCTGAAGTGAAAAGGTTATACGGAGGACAAGTGTAGTTTACAACATTACCGGGTACCTTCCTGTCTTCCCTCTACGTTGGACAGGTGGAAAATTCAGGTGTTAGCAAAATGAAGAAGGGGTGGGGGCGATTCTGCCACTTTGAGGTATGATACATCGTATGTCTTTTTCTAAGGAAATGTTAATATTTGTTAGAAATATTTTGTTAAATATTTGTTTGAAAGAATAATCCAGATGTGGTTTAAAGCACCGAGATTAAAGACCAATACCATGATTGGGAACACTTGAAAATGTCTCAAGAAGCAAATGACTTGAGACATATACCAATGCATACACTACCTGGAGTGTAAACCTTGGCTGGAAGGATTTGTCTTGAAATTGTTTACTTAAGGAGAATCAAGCATGAACACACCAGTATTTAATTATTCTCGAGCCCCGATAGAAATTGACCCTATCGAAAACTACGCAAGAAATTTGCCTGTCGCAATGGATTCTGATTAAAATGAGTCAACATTCGACCACAAATTTTCACAGCAGAATCCTTGCATAATTCACTTGATTCTAAAATGTAAACCAAACTATGCTCATTTATTTTGGTTACTGAAAATTTCAAAGAAAATACGATAGCAAATAATAGCACTTTTCCACTATACTCTTTTTAAAAACAAATAACATCAGTCTTTTGACTTGCGGAATATTAATAATTATTGAATATTAATATATTGAACCCTTTAGTGTTACTTGTACAATTAATTAAACTACAGTATTATTGCTATTTTGAGGATGTAAAAATGGCTTGCTTTTTAATGGTCTTCCACTAAACTGGTAAAGGCACAATATGTCGTTATAATTGATCTTATACACTAGTAGGATGAAACAAGTGTATTGAATATGTAGATTAATGCGTACTGTATATACAGTATTTCATGTCTGACTTGTCTGAGAGTTTTGAAATTAAACTCCTCTTGAAAGTTATAAATATATACACTCGAGCACTACCTATTTCTCAAAATAGCCCTTGAAATCTCACAGAATAATAGCCACATACACTTAAATGCAATTGAATGCGTTATCAGCTTAAACTGTTTAACGCCGACCGCGAAAGAAACAGATTGCAATCCTGTTACAAATCGAGCATTTTTCAACGACCAACGATCTATCAATATTAAAGCACTCGAAATGGTGCCGCGAAAATTGATACTTTGAAATACGTCATTTGGCTGGGATGGAGGCGGGTTGTTCGTGCCGGTTCTGGAATGCGGTTGCAGTTCACGCGAAACGCGGGCAAAATGATATATATTGCCTTGTGTTTTAAAAGGCATGGAATCTCATTCACAACCCTCCCGGAATACATCAAAACATTATTTAATGCACTTAAGCTATTTATAAAGGAATTTCCTGTCAAATCTGACGATCAGAAATTACCTAGATTTTTTTTTGAAAATGAGCACCCCCCCCCCAAAAAAAAAAACAACAACAACCAGCAACCAAATATGTGTATTATCTGTTATAAACACACAGTCTCAAATATCACTTCAGGCCTATTACAGTACTTATCTAATACCTAATATCTAATAATATCTTATCTAATATCTAATACCACTAAACCTGCATTTCTAGCTCCTGTACTTTGCGAAAGGTTCGTAACTATAGTATTTTCTTATTATGCCAGTGTATTTACACAATGTTGAATTTTAGGCGTGCAAAGGAGACGCCCGGCCTTAAAATGTGGTTTTCACTAGCGGAATACCGATAACGTATAAATATTGCAGTTTTACCACAACTGGCGCCATTTTAGCACATTTATAAGCGTTCTATCAAGGAGGTATCAGTGATGGAAATGACCGTTTTAATCATGACTTTTGTATATTTGATTTTTAGGGACACACCCCAGATAAAAAATGACCTGAAGATATTATGCAAACAGGTGTACCGACTTGTCGATATAGAAGCGAGGAAATGATGCAAATATTGATCAGATGTAAATTGGACAGAGTAGAATTCGCCAAGAGAGCATTGCCAATTTGCTATCTGTTGCTACTGTAAATGTGCAACAATCCAATTCTGTAATCAAGAAACTTTAGAATATAAAGTTATAGTAATCCTACAGAGTAAATGTTGTTGAATCTAGGCGAAAATTAATATAATATCTTGAACTAGATTTTATGGTTGGTTGCAATCGTGTGAAACGCTCTTTATTTTATTTTTTTTAAAGTTAATCCTTTTAATGTAATTACTAATCATTCAGGAATCTTGTTACAATCGACATCATCTGTTGCAATCACAGTGCGATCATATTTGGTGGAAATTTAAGTTATGTGTTTTCAAGGTTCGTGAGCCCAGAGTCAATGACTTATGTAAACTCCAAAATCCCAAATCTATAGTTATAACTTCGGATCTATACAATATATTCTAATGTAAGAAATAATGTAATGATAAATAATCAATTACATTTGTAGGGCGCTTAATAATTACTGCGCAAATTCGACATCAATACTTTGTACATTTAAATAAGCACAACAACTCTTCGTAATAAACAAAATAAAAGAACTTATTACGGCTTACAACAAAGAATAGACAGTTTAGTACTACCCATCACAATTCCCATGTCTTGAGATGTTTCTGATCCGATGATAAAACGATCCTAGTGATGTCAACGTTGGATTTCGTGTTATCTCGACGAGATCCGATAAACCAGCAATGATTTATTCAGTTCAAGAGACGGTAAGACAATCGTATTTGCAGTGATAAAAAATGTATTCAACATATTCCGTCGAAAGTCAGTCACTGTGCGTGATGTTTATATGGCTCATCTTCGCTTCTTTTTATTCCAAAACCCATCCGTCATCTGCTCGTTAGTACTCCATTGCAAAAGGTTATATCGACACCTTGAGCTCTGTTTTAACTTAAATCCTATAGATCAAAATATGGATCATCTCTAAAAGCGACGTTTGTGTGACCTCAACCTTATCTACGGAGGTGTGTAGTGTACAACACCAACGTTCAACTATGTACTTGTTCTTTGTATTTTCGTGTAGTTCTGTTCTTGTTTGGAGGGGGGGGGGGTCTGTTCCGAAGACTCAGAGCGACGACACGGTTATTGATTGCACAATAAGGATTGCGTTCTATTGAGTTTGGCAAAAATACAACTGCTTAAAAAGTTTGGGGTAACTAGACATTAATCGAATATATCTCTCGTGTCATGGCATACAGTGTAATCATCACTATGTTTATTAGTATCATTAGAAATTGTAGTTATTCTTTTTTAAGCCAATACCCAATTTGTTATGATTTTGCAGTCATAACAAGAAGTATATGGGCAATTCCACGGTTACTCACGTTACATTTGAAGGCACTTTGATTCACTTGTTGATCTCTTGCAATATTATTAATGGTAGATAGCTTAGAGTCTTTATGTCATCGCAAAGCGTACATGTTGTTTCTGATTTGTACAAAAGAAACATTTGAGAAAATGAATTTAACTGTATGAAAATTATTGAAATGTGTCGGTTACTCACGTTACAGAGTTTGGACATGCATAAAATGTTTAGAGGACTTGATTGAAAATTTCCTCATGTGGAGCTCTCATTCAAAAAAAGTTGTACCCTTATCAAAGCACTCTGAAAGAGAGTCACAAACTGACTATATGCAAACTGTAGTGGGTTACCCTGTTTTTGTATAAATTACAAGAACATCGGTTACTCAAGTTACATTTTGTCCGAAGACATATTTTCTGGGTTATCTTCACGTAAATAGATTTTTATTGGAAAAGCAATACGTTTGTCATTGCAGTATTGTATGCTTAACACTATTTCATGGAAAAAACTGGAGAAACAATGATAATATTTCATAAAACTTAGATTTAATCACAGAAGGTGGAGCCTAGTCCCACATGTGGCATATTGTGTATGGTTGCTGATTCTCCTAGAAAGCAACGTTAAAGAAGCAAATTTGGGGTAGAAATGATGACCCCCATTGTTTCTTCATAAATCATAGCCAATCAGACCAATAAAATGTAACATGAGTTGAGATAAAGCCAAATTACATAGTGCTTGGTTTGTCCACCAACCTGTGAAATTGCCCATATACCGATGTTACGAGCCAACTATTTTCTGCACCTTGCAGCCTAAAATGCAAACAGTTCCAATTAAGATCTTTAACGGTCGTGCATGTATGACTAATGTAAGTGTTGATTAGTATTAGTGATGATAATTAGAATACTATGAAACATGGGTTGACTGGTCCAAAAATATGAGCAGACGCCAAATTCAATATGTTGTTATCATTAGTTTAGATTATACATATATTATATCTGGCACGGCTATTTAATTTGATCATTATGAAGTACGTGGCAGGGCTATTTTATTGTGTTATGATTATTGACAACACACACGCCGACTTCTGAACGTAACGCATGGAAATAAAAAATCCAACATCGTATTTTGGCCCGGGATGAAATAGTCTGTGTAATCGCCGTGAAAACAAATTTGTTGCCATTTGATGGATAATTTCCGTTGTTATTGAAACCTATAAATTACAATACTCTTCGTTTGTGTTTCGGATAATTTATCAGGAATGTTTATTGTAATGAATATGGGTCATAAAATATATTTACAAGTGAAAAGTAGCTGCAATTTCCGGTATGAGACGACAGTAATTTATCAATCAAATCGGTTAGTAGTGTAGAATTACTCTAGTTGTGAGATTCATGCTTGAAAGTTTGTGGCATAAAAGCAAAATATATCTGCTGATCACGGAAGTAAATCATGTTCCAGTATAAAAAAATTGAGCTACCCGATTTTCTATGCTACCAGTGTCTCTTTTAAGGTCTAAAAATAAAGCCCTGAAAAGATTGCACTTCAAAACGATCATTAAAAGCCTTTAAAATGTGAAAATCACTGAGCAACCATTGCAGTTTCCTCCTACACTGCTGTGTTGCAGAATGTTCGTCAGCTGACAACAATTTATGTGCTGATTTTTATATTTTACAAGTGACAGCATAACCGTCGAAGTTTTGTGTTCTGGGTGTTTATTTGTCAATTCAATCACTGTCAGAAATGTCAGATAGCAAAGTTTGACATTTCTATTGTTTTAAGTGGGGTTTCCACAATGTTATATGGCGTTTTTAAGCTTGTATCTGCGAAGCACTTCTTAATTTGATGTCATTTTCTTTCAGTAAAACAATACCTCCATATTCATGGAAAACACATGTATTCCCGCATGTATTTTAATCACAGCTAAAAGAACACGTTTCACGGATGCACAGTGTGCCAATTTTGACGTTCGAGTGTAACGATTAACTAGAAAATAATTCAGTAATTTAATTCGGTGTCTCCAAATCTAGTTTAACGCTAATTGCTTTTCAATCATAGTCACGCACACATTTGCACACATACACTGAACAAAGTGTATGGCGTATTCAGATTTTTATGTCGGGGATAGAGATTAGACAACATGGACTAAACCAGGCCCGAACCTAACGGGTTTCCCCATTTTTTTTTTTAGAGGTAACCCGCTCTCAGTACCGAATAATTTGTCTTAAATTTGTTGACTTATAAGGGAAAATCAAACCAGTATTGAATTATCCTCGTGCCCCGATAGAAATTAATGCAATATACGCTTCACAACAAATTTGCCTGTCACAATGGGTAGTTATGGTAGTTCTTTTAAAATGAGTCAATGTTTGACCACATCATGTTCACAGCAGAATCGTTGCATAGTTTACTTGATTCAAGAATAATTTCACCCCAAGGAGATAACTACCTCCAATCATGCAATTTACCTTTAATATTGTCTAGCCACCTTACACGTGGAAGCGTCGATGTTGCTAATGTACCATAATTGAATCAAGCAAAATGTAATTGATTAAATGATGTAATTAAGAAGTGTTTTAATAGAAAATGACAACGCAGACAAATTTATTTTCCAGAAAGGTGTTTCAAAATAAATTGATGGTTTTCCAAGAAGTAAAGTGTAGTCTTATAGGCTTATTGATAATGCATGGAAAAACGTAATAAAATTATACTGGCGAATGTCCAGAACTGCTAAGTAATATGTAAGAAAAAGTTGCCAACCATTTAAAACTGCATTTTGGAATTTGATATACATATTATGTTCTAATATGATTTTTATGGGTGCAAAATTTTGCAACCTAAGCAATTACACTAAAACAATTACACTATACTTCTGTGGTTACCATTATTCACAAATATTCGTTATTTGGAGTAAATAAATCGTTCGCAATGCATTTACATTATAGGCGTATAACAGTGTTTCCAGTTTAAAAAATCTGAGCTGCATGATTCCCCATGCTACCAGTGTCTCTGACATGGTCTCAAAATGAAGCCCTGAAAAAATTGCAGTTTAAAACGATCAGTAAGTGCTTTAAAAAAGTAAAAAATCATTGAGAGACCATTCCAGCTTTCCCCCATAGACTGCTGTGTTGCAGAATTTCCTATCGCCCGATAGGAAATTAATGTGCCAATTTGTATCTGCACATATTGTACTAGTGACAGCATTACTGTCCAAACTTTCGTGTTCTAAGGTGTTTATTTGTCCATTCAAACACTGTCAGATATGTCAGATAGCAAAGTTCGACAATTTTTTAAACGTGTCTTCCACAGTGTTATATAACGTCTTTAAAAGATGTCAACCTAATTATTATTTCAGCAGTAACGTCCTGGCAGTGTGAACACACACACACCCAGAACACCTGTTATGACTTAATAAACAATTGTTTTAATCGATTTTTGATTGGTCTCGTGATGAAAGCGTTGACATGCCGTATATTTCGTTTTAATTATTTTGTTTAACCATTATCTTATAATTTATCTATAACCGTGAGAAGAATCATGCAAGAATCAGATCCAACCCACGAATCGGAATTATGATATAAAGTCCGAATAATTCACGCCATCAGGTGAATTTCTTTCCGATTATAACAATGTGCAATGTTGAACTTCTGCCAATGTCGTAACAATGAACATTGAACACGTACTATGCGTTTTGGCATTCGTCATGAGAAATAATAATCTAACAGAATGGATTGAATGGCAAAGTTGGCTACGTCACAAAACAAAGGAAAATTCGGCTTTGTCTTCTGTATAACTGCCAATATTTCTTGAAATATTTATCCCAACTGAATATTATTGATATTAACTGCCAATATTCATGAAATATTTATTATTTAACTGAGTATTATTAAAACTGAGTATTATTTTTAAAACAAAATATAAAACTTATTTAATTTCATTGTATTCATCATCTTTTTGAACTTTTAGTATAACGTAAGAGTTGTGTATGGGTTGTTAGGTACTTCTTTCTTTCCCCTCTAATATGTTTGCAATTGTACACGTTTTAATATGTTGGGTCGGCGTATCATAAGGATTATTCTTTTTAGCTGATGCCCTCTCAGTATAATGTATTTTTAAAATCTCGTACTGATATATGTTCTTGTATCATTTTGTAAATTATTTATCTTGTTTGATGTCAATTGTTTTTATACTGAGTAAAATAAAATGAAATGAAATGAAATGAAATAAATAAGCCAAATTGTAAGCGAAATAAGGAATTGATGATTTGAACTTACGACATAATCATGCCAGGCAACCACTATCACGAATTATTCGGATTTGGCAAGAGAGAAAGAGAGAGGAGTGACAGTAATCCTGAAAACCAAATCAAGGTAAAAGAAAAAAAATACAACAACAGACTGATAACTTTAAGAAAACAAAACAAAATACTAATCTGTAACGATCTCAATGAAAACAAAGCTGCTGATTTTATAGGTTGAGTAAAGCGAAGCCATTAATGCTATCTTTGAGTTGTACACTTTGAACAAAAACTGCCGTCGCTTGTGCGGCAGAAGGACCCTAGCATTATGTTCCCGGCAGAAGGGCCTTCTGTAATTTGAGAAATATTGCCTCATTTGATATTTGCACTTAACAGACTGACAGAAGGATCTGAAAATGTTATACTACTTTGATTTCATGTGAAAAGAGCCAAAGGTTTTCAAGTTAGAGACAATTTAGTGTTAAGGCCCTTCTGCTGGAAACATGTGCTAGGGCCCTTCTGCCGGAAAACCGACGATGCACTGGTCACTTTGTAACGTTATGTCTGTTCATTCCCGCCCGGTCGCGGTGGGGGAATTAACTTGCCAAGAATGTTTACGTCTTAAAGATGGAGGGTAAATTCCATACAATCCTACGACCCTGAATCATCCCTCATCACTGTTTTTGTTTATTTCATGAGGAGACGACTGAGCAAAAAGTATATATATATATTGAGATGGTCATCAATTCTGCTTTCTCTTTTATTGTCGTCATATTTTGGGGTATTTATTTATATCGGTGCCGAGATTTAATCACAGATTTAATTTGAAGTCGTGAGAAAACAAATCTGTCCACCGATTTGCATTAAGAACTGAAAAGAGAAGTAAGGCTACGTCAAATGTATGGGAGTGAATGTTCAACTCACACGCATACACACGTACTCAAACACACACACACACACACACACACACACACACACACACACACACACACACACACACACACACACACACACACACACACACACACACACACACACACACACACACACACACACACACACACACACACACACACACACACACACACACACACACACACACACACACACACACACACACACACATAAACACACATACAACCACACTCACACACACATTCAAACACTCACGTATATACACACACATAAACACACACGGACACACACATATTCACCATGACACACACACATACAAACACACATAAACACACATAAACAAACACATAAACACACACAAACATAAACACAGACTTGCACGCACACATGCACACTCACACACATTGAAACACACATACACACGGACACAATCCATGACACACACATACATACACACACGGACACACACATTCACAAACACACACACAGAAATAAACATACACACACACCATGACACACACACACAGACACACACACACAGACACACACATACGCAAACAAACAAACACTCACTGTACACACAGGGACAAAACACACTTAGGCATGCGAATAGATATCATGCACTGGGGCAGAAATTACAACTACAACGATCAGATACAGACGACAATATTCCCGCTCTTTTCGTCTACCGTAGATATGACGTCACACATAAACAGGTACATGTTAGAACCATACCACGGATGACCTAAATCGTAGTGCAAGCTCGCAATAAAGACTGACACAGCAGATGAAGCGAAACCGGGAGTAACCTCTGGGCCTCAGCCCTAAAATTTGTGCTCTATTTGCATCTCCATGACAACGTAATTAACAAAAACCCTAACAGACACCCTCCAATGATCACTTTTTAAAGAAATTCGTTTTCAGAAAATTACAGAACACGCTGAAGAAGATGTACACATTTCTGTTTCCAATAATTTTGGAGTGATTGCGAAGATTCTTAGGCACGACTAGCAGTTTCCTGTTATAATTTGCGATAAAAAAAGTGGAAAATATAGATCATGTTGTACAGAAGATATGGGAGTGTCCATAAAGGAGAGGGGCACCGGAGAGAATGACGTAAGGAAAT
>JZLH01S0097177.1:4965-17051 GCA_001188425.1 Eucidaris tribuloides | reverse complement strand
TCATGATTGAGTGAGCACACTTTATAAATAAAGCAAAAAGAACATTTATTTACCATTATTTTGGCATAAAAGATGACTCCTGTAACTTTTGAAAAGTGACTTTTTTTGCCTTTAATGCATGCTTACTCATGCATGGCTTGATGGATCAATCACATTTTCACACGAAGTTAGTCAGTGAATGTAGCAATACTCTTGCCAAATTATTTTGCTAAACTTATTTTGTTAAAAAGTTATGGTAGGTTGAAAGAGGGGGTAGTTACTTTTTTTGATCAGTAAATGTGAGTTTTGCGTGTCCCCCACCTTGGGTGGGGGGGGGGTACTTGCCTAGTAAGGTAAACAGGAGTGTGCCGCTCTAATAGGTGACTTTTTCGCAAAAAATCCTTAAACGTGGGTACGGTTTCTGGGGAAAAAATCCTTAAACATGGGTCATGATTTTGAAATTTTAAGATTTACTCTAGATATTTTCGCCTATTTCATCGCTAAAATGCACAAAAATGTCATTTTTCTCAATAAAAAACCTTAATAATAGCTACCATTTTCCGCCAAAATGACCCTTAAAAAAGGGTCAGGTTTTTCGACTTTAGCCGCACACCCCAGTCAAAATCCCTCCCATTGACTTTGTACACGAAAGCTAGAAATGGTATTAGACAAAATATATGACAAAAAGCGGGAAATATGCCAACCCTGATTCACAGACTAATATCTGAGCATGGCTTTTCAATAGATTATAAGGCATACCATTGCATTTTAAGCTGGTAGCTATCAGGTTTATGGTATGAAAGACACTATATAACATTGTGGAAGACCCGTTTCAGAAATTGTCAAACTTTGCTATCTGATGTTTCCGACGATGTTTGAATGGACAAATGAACACCCTAGAACACAAAAATTCAGACAGTTATGTTGTCACTCGTAAAATTTGTACAGATAAAACAGGGCTCCTCACTAACTTTTTTTCCTACCTTCCCTTTGGGCAAGTGAAATTATCATTTTCAGATTTTTACTTGCCCAAATGAAAAATTTACTTGCCTGAAAATAATCTGAAACTGACATAAAAAATGATTTCTCATTAATTTAACCAGTATAGCATTGAACTTTTAATATTTTATTTCTGGGTTGAAAAAGATGTGACTTATGAATTTAAAGAGTCATAAAATTAAGTACAATGAACAATAATAATGAAAGTTAACAACCGGCTCAACTGAGCACAAAATTGTAGTCTTTGTAGACATATTTTGTTTGTTTCAGGTAAGATTTTTGGACATGATTTGCTCATTTCATGATTAAAATTTTACTTGCCCAATTGGGCAAGTAAAGTTTAACATTTTGAATTTTACTTGCCCAACAGGAAATTTTACTTGCCCCAGGCAAGTGGGCAAGTGCTAGTGTCGAGCCCTGGATAAAAATTGGCCAATGAAAATTCTGCAACACAGCAGTCTGTGGGTGAAACCTGGAATGGTCTCTCAATGATTTTTACTCTTTTAAAGCACTTAATGATCATTTTCAACTGCAATTTTTTCCAGGTCTTAATTTTTAGACCTTATCAGAGACAGTAGTAGCATGGAAAGTCATGTAGCTCACATTTTTTCAAAAATGGAAATATTGTTATATGATGCCTTTAAGGAGGATTACCATGTACATGTGCATGACAACACTGCATGCATTGCTGAGTTTCAATCAAACTACTAGACCTTGAAACCCTCCACTTTGTTCTGGGTCCTTAACCAGACAAGTGGAATTCCATCCTATCATCTTTCCACCACTTTCTACTGCAAGATGTCAGGTTCTTGAGGAAAATTTTCTAGTTTTGAGGAAAATTTTCTAGTTCAGTTCCCTCACAGCAGAGAGATATTATAGAAGGAGTGGAACTTGTGGGATATTATGCTTATGTATGCTTGAATCTAAGAAACGATGATTGGGTGCATAATTGGGTGCCTGACATTCATGTAGAATTCCATCCTATCATCTTTCCACCACTTTCTACTGCAAGGTGTAAGGTTCTTGAGGAAAATGTTCATAGTTCAGTGCAGTTCAGTTCAGTTCATCGCAGTTCATTGCAGGTCAATGCAGTTCAGTTCAGTTCAGTTCAGTTCACAGCAGGGAGATGTTAAAGAAGGAGTGGAAATTTGTTGGATATGCTAATGTATTCGTGAATCTAAGAAGCAGCATTTGGGTGCATGACATTCAAGTACAATTTCATCCTATCATCTTTCCACCACTTTCTACTTTAAGTGTCAGGTTCTTGAGGATTTTTTTTTTAGTTCAGTGCAGTTCACTTCGGTTTCTTCACAGCAGTGAGATGTTGTAGAAAGAGTGGAAACTTGTAGGCTATCATGCATTCCGACGGGATCGGGGAAATAAAAATCCCTCCCATTGACTTTGTACACGAAAGCTAGAAATGATATTAGACAAAATATATGACAAAAAGTGAGAAATATGCCAACCCTGATTCACATACTGATATCTGAGCATGGCTTTTGAATAAATTGTAAGGCATACCATTGCATTTTAAGCTGGTAGCTATCAGGTTTATGGTAAGGGGGATGTGCATGTGCATGACAACGCTGCATGCATTGCCGAGTTTCAATCAAACTACTAGACCTTGAAACCCTCCACTTTGTTCTGGGTCCTTAACCAGACAAGTGGAATTCCATCCTATCATCTTTCTACCACTTTCTACTGCAAGGTGTCAGATTCTTGAGGAAAATGTTCTTGTTCAGTGCAGTTTGCTGCAGTTCCTTCACAGCAGGGAGATGTTAGAGAAGAAGTGGAAACTAGTTAAATATTATGCTAATGTATGCTTGAATCTAAGAAATGACACTTGGGTGCATGACATTCTGCAGTGCTTTGACGTTTCATCCTCCAAGCTGCGCTTTTACAACCCAATCAACTTTTGGCACCAAATGATATTTTAGTTTTATAGATTTACAGCTCAGTAATAATATTTCAATTTATGAATAGGTATTGTCAGAAATGGTGAACAGAACGAATCCTCAGAGTTATACTTTTGCTCTGCTCATAGTTTATGGGCCTATTACCGATACAAAGAATAATTAAGGCTTGTCAAAATGTTATATTTTACTTCTTTGGGCACATTTGCGCATGTTTTAGAATCCCATGTGAAAAAAAAATTGATATGTGATCTTTGGAATTCAGGACTTTGGTATTAAATGCATGTTTTTGCATGTTCTTGTATTATTTTTCAGTTTGAAAAGTGCAGTTTTACATTACAAATACTTGTTTAGTCATTGTCCATGTAGCTAGACCTTTACCCATTCCAAAGATGTAATCCTTGCTATAATTAATGCAGTCTTTTGTCAATCTACCTGGCAGATGGCTTTTACTAAACTCTCGCGTCACGCCATCTTAAAAATTATTGCAGTTTTAGATTTTGATGCAATTTTATTGTCATAGTGTTTAATGGGCAAATGCTGTGGCAAAAATATAAAATCATAATTAAAAGTCGAGTTTCGTATCAAGTGGCAGAGTGCAAAAAAACAAAAAACAACTAATTAGTAAAACCCTTTCGTATGTTTTCTTCCCTGACTCCGTGCATAAATAATAAATAATGTCATTATGCAATACACAACAACAAAGGATATGGTCCCATGCACAAAATAAAACAATTGTCACCATGCAATCAACAAGACACATCTGGGTTTGGAATGTTTCTACTTCCCAGACTCGTAAACAAATCCAACCAGTGCAATGTACACTTTACACCTGTGTTTGGTATGTGTAGATTTTCTAAGACCCTCTCTCTCTCTCATCAATATTGATGGAACTAAATTTCACAGACTATGCATGCAATATCTGAGTGTGGTAGTTACAGGCTTAAACGGTATGTAGCTCTTCACTTGTCGCGGATGCAGATTAAATCAACTTTAAAGAAAAAAATTGTAGATAAAATGAGGAAATACATCAATTGGTCATGTGATAATACAGTGTGTGTCAGAAAAAATTGTGCAAGTGAAAACCGCCCTCTTTGCAATTAGAAAATACTCTTGTGACAGGATGCTTACGTCAACGTGAAGTGCATAGTCTTAGCTTTCACATACCGTTAGTTTTGTTTAATTTGCTTGTCTTAATCTTGAGATATGTTAATTTAAATAAGAAAGGTAAAATCGCAATTGTGCCACTTTTACTAGAGTCTCGAGTAAAAGTGACACAATTGTGATTCCACCTTTTGTTGTTGACAACATATCTCGAGATTAAAACAGCAAATGAACAAAACAAATGGCATTTGAAAGCTAAGACTTTGCCCTGACGGTGATGTAAGCATAATGTCACCCAGAGTATTTTCTAATTGCCGAAGAGGCAATTTTTACTTGGAGAATTTTTAAGACATGCTGCAGCACATCTCAAAAATTTGTTCAAGTGAAAAGGGCCCTCTTTGACACTTAGAAAATACTGCTGTGACACGTGTTTACGTCAACATCAAGGGCAAAGTCTTAACTTTCAAATGCAGTTTGTTCTGTTCAATTTGCTCGTTTTGATCTCGAGATATCTTGTAAACAAAATGGTGGAATCTCAACTGTGTCACTCTTACTGTAAGAGGGCCTGATGCTATATTGACTGTCGTAAAAGTGGCACATTAGTGATTTTACCTTTTCGTTGTTAACTGAACATATCTCAGGATTAAAACAAGCAAACTGAACAAAACAAACAGCATTTGAAAGCTAAGACTATGCCCTTGATGGTGATGTAAGCATGACGTCACAAAAGTGTTTTTCTCATTACCTAAGAGGGCGCTTTTTACTTGCACAATTATTTTTGAGACACACTGTAGTGGTGGAAAAAATCATGATGTAAATCAAGATTCGATTCTTTTCAGTTTTTAGTTTGAAAAACCTGAAAATGTGATCAAAATGATTATGTCAATTCAAATTCAATGAAATCAACTTGAACTCGCTTTCAACTTATGGGGCAGTGTTTGATGATTATCTAAAACAAAATATAACAACAAATGATTTAAATTTGATTCGAGAGTGGTACTGCAGACTCTGTCATAAGTTTTTGAATATGTAACTCAATATATTTAGTTCATGTATGTTGTTTTTTTTACTCTTTCACAGGGTGAAGTTTATAGAAGAATTGTGTATGTTGCACACCTTTCAGAAAAAGAGTAAGTGTAACACATTACCATTCTTATATGTGAATTTTCATTAGGTCTGTGTTATTTCTCAATGAAACTACATGTAAACAGCATCCATCTCCCAACAAACATGACAACATTCTTTTTTTTGTATTATACCATGGGCCCATTGCATAAAATTTACCCAGAGAAATTTCTCTGGTTAAATATGAAAACTCTGGGTTATCATGATTTTACCATGCATTTTCCCATAGGAAAAAAAACCTCAGTTAAAATAATCAGAGTTTTTCTCCGGTTAAAGTTCTTTGCAACGGGCCCAGGTATTTGTTTTACTCTGGAAAGTGTTGGTATTCAATATCAACAAGTCAAACAATAGATGATAATTATGATTTTAGGTGATAAGAATATTTCAACATTTGTTTTGGTAGGAATTTTGAAGGGGACGACTGGTTCTTGAGACACATGTCTCAAACGGTGGTAGGAATTCAAGATCTACTCATCAAGCACCAGGCTAGAGTCACGATGATACGTAATGAGGTGAGCTACATGTATGCTTGTATGTAAAATACATTAAAAAACAACAATGATACCGTCACATTTACAGGCCTTCAACTGGTCGTACTTTTTCCCATTTCCTCCTTTTTGTCAAGAAAAAACCTTTGCAATAGGTTCAGTATTTGTTTGGAGTTGAGTAGTCTTTACAGGTTGTTGCTGAGAGTACTGTAACTACCATCGTCACGTGTTTGTTGAGGAAAATTTGTTTGTGCAGATTTTCACTATTTCGCCAATTTTAAAATATGCCCTAGCATATGTTCCCGGCAGAAGGGCCTTAACAGTATATTTTCTCTAATTTGAGATATATGGTCTCATTTGATATTTGCACTTACAGACTAACAGAAGGATCTACAAATATCACACTACTTTGATTTCATGTGAAAAAGCCAATGATTTTCAATTTAGAGAGAATTTAGTGTTAAGGCCATTCTGCCGGGAACATACATGTATGCTAAGGTCCTTCTGCCAGACAACCGATGAATTGTATACAAATAATGAATGTTAATGAGTTCAATAGTACAAATATTTTCATGAGTTGAATGGACCGTTTAACCTTTCAACGAATGAAAATATTTTTACTATTGAATGAATGATAAAACATTCATTATTTGTTTTATACAACATTATTCAGTAGATCTTTATCATTTGACTGGAGGATTGACAAGTATGAAAAATAAAGCCATACATAGGCCTATACATTCTTACTCTTTCTAGCTTATTCACAAATTCACCATGTTCAGTGTAGGGCCTATAGTCAATGTCTCTGCAATTTTTTGTCTAAATTTCACCAAATAATCCTTATTAATGCAGGGAGTTATGTTCACCGGTTATGTTTGAACTTCAAAACCTAACACTCACGTACATCACATAGCTAAGTGGGCAGCGCATGTACAATACGTGTAGCGCACTGCGAACAGTGGAATACGACAAAAATAGAACCAACATGCACGCAAAAATATAACCAACTTGCACACGAAAATATAACCCAAATGCACGCTGCGCTGAATGGAGTATTTATTCAATATCATGTGACCAACAATCCTCCAATCAAATGACAAGGATCTACTTGGATGTTGTATAATATTTCTTAACCAACAAGAGTATGTTACATTACAAGTCAATTTCACCAAGAAACTGAGATGTGATGTTTTGTCACTCCAGGAATGAATTGCTAAAAGTTATGGTCAAGTAAGTCGGAATGGATCATTGAGAGTTCAAAGGGTGATTGTTGATTATACACTGATACAATGAATAAAGCAGTGTGACACTGCACATATAAATAGCAGCCCAGTGTTTTATCATCCAAACAAAACTGTTTACTTTGTAATGTGAGGAAAATTTGTGACGACTTTTCACCATTTGAACCAGACTGGGTGATATTTCCATTCTTTAAAGTGATAGGCTAACATTGTGGAGCTTCAATTTAAAAAATTGTCAAATTTTGATATCTGAACTACATACACTGTAGTAGTGTTCATATGGACAAATAAACACCCTAGAATAAAAAAGTTTGAAAAGTTACCCTGCCAATGGCAAGTTATGCATGAATAAATAATTAAAACTCGGGGCGAGTTTAAATAGCGTAGGTGTACACACTGTAAGTCTATGGGAGAAAATGGGCAGGTGAATCCGATCAACTTACGATTTTCATTTTTTTACAGCGCTAAATAATCATTTTGAAATACAATTTTTTCAGGGCGTCATTTTTAGACCTTATCAAAGACAATTTTAGCATGGGTAATCATGTAGCTCAGATTTTTTTAACTGTGGTAAATGTTAGCCAATACCTTTAAATGATATTTTGTCTTTCAGTTTGACATGTTGTGTAAAGCCTTGTCGCAGCTGAAAGACAGATGCTGTGAACAGATGCAGAGACTTCTCCAGGAGCGGATCCCCCAGAACAAAGTTGGTAAGTCACTTGAATGTCTTTGTGGTACAAATGGGGGGCACTATACGAATGCCCACTTACCCCCTCCCCCCCTCCCCCCCCCCCCCCCCGGTACATTATGTTTCACCCTGTTTAAGAACAAGATATTTTGGGTTGGGACTAGGAAAATGCGTGTTACATATAAATCAATCGTCTGCAAGGAGTTAATGAAAAAATTGTATAGAGTTTTGCATTTGCTTAAAGGTTAGTGACATGATTGGGAATACTTGAAAATGCCTCAAGAACCAAATGAGTTGAGATATATACCAACTATACACTAGCAGGAGTGGATCTCCCACCTGGGAGGATTTGTCTGTAATTTATTTACTTAAGGAGAATCAAGCATAAACATAGGAGTATCTTAATTTTATCCAGGGACGATAAAAATAAGCCCCATAGAGAGCCACACAGCAGGTTTCCGTGCTACGAGTGATATTGACATTGTTTAATTTAGAATGAGTCAACGTTTGACTACAAGATTTTCACAGGAGAATCCTTGCATAGTTTACTTGATTCTAGAGTTGTTTCAGCCCAAGTTGAGGACTACCCCCATCATGTCATTTACCTTTAATATACTCCAGGCCAAGTACACCCCACACACCCTTAACATCCCCACCGCCACCAGTTATATGTCCAAAGTAAATTTGAAGAGAATACTAACTACTTTTTGAATATTACACGTTTTTATCTTGTGAATAGCTGAAACAGATAAATGTACAAGGTCCCCAAGTGCGAAGTACATGTGTGGGCAATTATAGCTCTCTAATACATGTATATTAGGAACAGTGTATTAAGGTTACTTATGTGTGCTGTGTCAATGAAAAATACAACAGGCAAGGTTTATTTTCCTTTATCTTGGCAATTAGTCCTACTTTGACCATGTTGTTGATTACCGTGACAAAAAACATTTTTACTGTTGTTGTGTTTTAATTCAAGTCTTGGGCCCCTCCCCCAAGAAAAAAATATGCCTAAAGCTAGCACACTACACAAGTGGTGTACCATCTTTCTAACACTGTTAGAACTAAGGTTAAAAAGAAAAGTGATTATTACAGTAGTCTGGTTTAATTGTACAATTATAATAAAATTGAATGTTGTAGGCAGTCGGTTGAAAAAAAAATAGTGAATATTCTGAAGATTCTGTGTGCATTATGAAGTCACAGTTTGAATTGAATCAAATTAATTTGAATACTAAGTTTTTGTATTTGTTTTCATTACAGTCTGTTTAATCACCTTGCTGTCCGACATTCTCGAGCTCAACACTACATTGTTTGGTCGACTACCGGACGATTTACAGACCATTATGACGCAATGTCTGAAGGTATGTAATTAGGGTTCTAGGATAACTATCCTCTGGACAATTACCCCCTGACAATTACCCCCTGACAATTATCCCCTGGACAATTACCCCCTGGACAATTACCCCTGGACAATTACCCCCTGGACAAATACCCCTTAGACAAATACCTATTAGATAATTACCCCTGGACAATTACCCCCGGACAATTACCCCGTGGACAATTACCCCCTGACAATCACCCCCTGACAATTATTACCAGGACAATTAGCCCCTGACAATTACCACCCGGACAGTCAATCCCTGACAATCACCACCAGGACAATTACCCCTGACAATTACCCCTGGACATTCCCTTTCACAATTACCCTGGCAGTTACCCCTTGGACAGTTACCCCTGACAAATACCCCTGACAATTACCCATGGACAGTTACCCCTGACAAATACCCCTGACAATTACCCCGTGGACAGTTACCCCTTGGACAGTTACCTCCTGACAATTACCCCTGACAATTACCCCTTGGACGATTACCCCCTGACAATTACCCCCTGACAATTACTACTGGGACAATTACCCCCTGACAATTACCCCCTGGACAGTCATCTCCTGACAATCACCACCAGGACAATTACCCCCTGACAATTACCCGTGGACATTTCCCCTTTGACAATTACCCCTGGACAGTTACCCCCTTGGACAGTTACCCCCTGACAAATATCCCCTGACAATTACCCCTGGATATTTCCCCTTTGACAATTACCCCTGGACAATTACCCCCTTGGACAGTTACCCCTGACAAATACTCCCTGACAATTACCCCTGGACATTACCCCCTGACAATTACCCCTGGACAATTACTCCATGACAATTACCCCCTGTCAATTTCCCCCTGGATGATAACCCACCTAGGACAACTACCTCCCAGATGATTATCCCCATAGGACAACTACACCCCCTCCTCAACAATTACCTAAACAGCCACTGGACAACTACCATTACCTGGGGGTGGGGGTGTCATTATCCATGGGGTAGTTGTCTTTTAGCGTGTGAGTTAAGTCCCTCATATGCTGAGATACAATTTGTTTGAAATTATAAAGAATTTACATGTAGGAGATGTCATGTGCAGTTTTTCAGTTGTGCACGTATTTAATAATTGTCTAAAAATGTATAACAGCTTGTAAACCAGAGATAATTCTCCAGAATACTTATTTGTAATTTCAAATTTATCACAATTATATTTGATCTAATATGTCCAGTCATCCACAATGTGAAATGTGGATATAACTTTCAGGAATCAGAACATGAGAGCATTGAAAACAAGAAATCTGGATGCATTGTATAAAGTTAGAATCATATAGAAAATATAAATTTAAAGTTGTGTGAAGAAGTATGTCAGATTGGTTTTTTAATGTTAATAATGTTATGTGCAAAAGTGATTTTAAATTAATCCAGTGTAATCATTGTATCTTACATTTGGCTATAATTTCCATTTCTAAAATTTTGACAAAGTGGAACAACTTACAAAGCAATAAAAAGTTCATAAAGTGGATGAATGGACTTCACATTGAAAGTGAAGTATTAATACATCTGCTTTAAAGCAGACCAAATAATCTTTTTTTCTGGCTGTTAGTGGGCATCATCATCTTTTGATGTCACAATGGTAATTATAGAAGTTATATTGATGTTGGGCGCACCAACATTTTGTGATTGTTTTATTTCTTTTTTCTTCAAGGAGAGTGTTAAAAATTGTTACCATGGTCACAAGTTGAGATTGACAACTGAGCTCCGCCTTAATGCCTACTCCATGCCGGTGTCAGCCGAGCTGGTAAGTCAATCACAGCAGTGTTGTAGTCAAGGCCCAAACCCTCAAGGCCCAGGCCAAGGCCCAGGCCAAGGCTTCAATGTCCAAGGCCAAGGCTAAGGCCAAGGCATGGACACCCAAGGCCAAGGCCAAGGCATGAAACCTCATGGCCCAAGGCCAAGGCCAAGGCATTAATAAAGAAATGAAGAAGGATCACACATGCCGAAAATCGCATGACTTTGGCATTCAAAATGCTGTTTATTCTGAGCAAATGTGCATCAAAATGACCTTTCCACAAGATGAGTTTACAAGATGATTTTTTTTACAAGTTATAACTGTTATACACAATCAAGCCTGAAGTGGCACTTACACTGACAACAAATGTATGCCCGTACGTTGAAGTATTTTATTTTGTTAAATAATTTTGTATTTTTTCCCTGTTCCACTTCACTGTTGAGAGCAAGAAGCAGTTGCTCATTGTCGCAATCAGATGCAAAAACTGACATAATTATGGCTCAAGATGATAGATAAAAACGTTTGACATGATACCATAACTTGTAAATGCTCAACTCTTTAATATCGGAATAGGCTTTAAAGGTTTCTCCTTAATTCCTGGAAACCAGAGTAAATAATACAACTTGCACTCTACACAAGGTGAAACAAAAACTAACCTCTATCCACCTGAGATTTGCTAAACTTGAAATATAAGTATAATATTTGAAAAGCATGTAAATGGAACATTCACTGGTCTTTGCTTTAATACCCTCATATGGCCCCTCTCACTCTCCAAGCAAAAGAAAGAATGAAAAAGATGAGTTGTGACAAGAAGAAATACACCGGCAGTGTAATACATTCAGTGGTTTGAGTCTATAATTTATCCCAGGACCCCAACAGGGCTCTGTGATATAATAAAATAACTTGTGGTAAATTTCCATTTTCATGATTCAAAAAACAAAAGAAAGGAGTTCTTTCACACTGTATAAAAATTATGCCAAACAAATTACAAAATGCTAATTTGTATTTGATATAAATGATACCTTTATCTAATATTTGGTTTTGACCGATCTGCCACTAATATTCCTTTAACCCTATTTGATGCAGAAAGGCTTGAGTATACTTCCCCTCATGAGGATAAGTTGCCTTGATTTAGCCCATATAACAGCATTTTTATATTCAAGATCTGCTCATTGCATTTAAGAAACATCCAAGATTTTGTAGCATGTTAGCAGGCAGACATGCACGGTGTGGTCTTCCACACACGCTCAATAGGGGCACTATCAACACCCATACATGAATTTTCAAATCTGTTATGACTGCATAAAACTTGCATTAGATTAATGATATAGATTTACTGTACAATAAATCACAATATTCACAATTATTCTTGCAGAAGTACAAAAATTTTAAAATTT
>JZLH01S0097150.1:1025-18564 GCA_001188425.1 Eucidaris tribuloides | reverse complement strand
AATTCACACAATAAACTTGCATTGTTTTCTTGAAAATCATATTTTTCAATTCATTAAATGTCTATATTAATATTTCAACAAAAAGGAAGGAAAGTCACTTGATTTAATTGACGAAATCCGCAAGCTTGAACTAACCCCTTCAAAAAATTTTCTTTATTTATTCGCCGGCCCAGCCTGAAAGATCGACCTGTATTACCGGACACCGTGTTATGTCTATGCAAAACGCAAAAGTCGCGGCGAGCAAGCAATAATACACGGAAAAACAAAATAGGCAAAATGACATTCTCAAACAAAGCTTTGACAGCCATTCACTTTGCACGCGGCATTAGCCGAAAATTTGATTATTTCATGAAAAAGGCATGTATATTGCAGAAGATGTGTAAATTTTCCTAAGTTTTTTTGTGTTCTTACGATGCATCATACATTATCTTGATCACTCCACTCGATCGCACATTCGATACGCGTAGTCGCCGCGCGTAAAAACGCGCGTCCTGGCTAATACAATAGTTCACGCCGTAATACATTGCGTGGCATAGATTTTGTCCGTTCATGAAACCACTCACTTGCCGCGAATTTAACACACGTAAACTGCATAGGCCGGCCTTTAAAATGGACTTAATTTTTTATTTTTTCTGGATATGCTTACAAAAAACGCTTCTTTTCAAATGATCAATATCAGTATTATTCATAAGAATATTCAACATTTACGCGGAGAAAAATGAATGCTGCGTACCCGTGTTTCTGTTTGCAAACTTTGCGCGATACTCCCGACGCGTACTGCGCCGTTCTATCGCGCGGGTTGTCCGGTACTCAGACCCGTCCGGAAATTACAACCTCTCATGATAATATGCCACCACAAAGTGGCCAACTAAAGTTGGGCGACCTGGGAACGCAGACTAACTCCATCTCAAAGTTGCAAATGCAGTCAAGCCGAGGTAGGGCGACAGGCCAAAAATTATGCACCCAAAAAGTTTTTACACTTTTGAAAAAAAAGCTAGAGCGTTTCGGAAGAAAAATGGTTATCAACAGAAAAGAGCTTCGCGATTGGGCATACGACAATAGTAGCTTTCCAGTTCGTTTAGTCCAAGATGCGAGATTTTCAAGCGAAATTAATGATTTTGACATTAGAGTGGCAGGTCGCGGCGAACATATTTAGTTTGGTGCGGGCAAGGACAAAAAAGCGGCATTATTATGTCAAATAGGCATTGGGCGCGTGCAGATATTTTCACCATCAGATTAGGTCTCAGCCTGAAAAAAGCTGTTTTTTGCGCCAATGTAAACTTGACAAAACCTTTTGAAGTGGGTGTTCGATCATTAAAACATGCGAAATTTATACACATACTCCGCGAGCGAGCGTACCGAGCGAGCGGTTTGATAAAATTTAGAAATTTTAGTTGTAAAACTCGCTTTGTTTGATGGTCTATTCTGCGCTAATTACAGCCTCTGAATTTTTTGTAGTGTTTTAAAAATTAAGAGGAAGAACATCTGTTGAGATCAATTTATCTGTTTGAAGTAGCTGTTATCTTCGCGGTATGTAAGCGAAGCGGGGAAAGGCGATTTCTGATCATTGAAACATGAAAATATATCTTACTCCGCAGACGCGAGGTAGCGAGCGAGCGCTTTGCCGAAAAAAATTCTGGAAAAGTTAAGTTTGTCTAAAACTCGCTTTGTGCGTCTATTTTGGCGCTAATTACAACTCGAATTTTTTCTTTACAGTGTGTTAAATAGATGAAAAACATATAGATCAAAACGGATCAATACAGAAGCAATGAGCAAACACTTTAAGGGCAGAGATCACTTAAAACACCGTCAGTTTCGTTCATTGAATACACAGTCATGATGCCCATTGTGGAATACGCGAATTCTGTTAAAAAGCGGGCATTCTCCGAAGTGTGTTTCTTGTTTTTTTTTCTTCTTTCGACAGCCTGATGAAAGGCGACAGTCGGGGAAATTTCCTTCACGAAAAACTTTTTTATCGCTTGGAGAGCACATAAATACGGTTCATGTTTCAAGAAAAAGATGGAGAGCACCAATTTCTGCCACCCCCAACGCACTTAGGTGAAGCAATGCCAATTTTTAGGCACATAATGTGCCTTTCGTTATGCAGTATTCTCTTTAATCTAACGATCTGATCAGGTGGTAAAAATACCATAGAAACATACATAGAACAAACAACAAAAATATAAGAAAATCCCTTCAGTGACGAATGTGCCTTCATTTCAAATAGGTTTCCACTGTCACTCAGTATGGAACAAACTAAAAGAAGGCCATATTAACTTAGAAAAAAGGCCGTTATTGCTTTTAAGTGGTGAAATTGGGGGGGGGAGGCAGTAGTGCGGCAAACAGTAGGCAGCGGCCGTGGTTTGCTACCCCAATGAGGGCATTACGATGAGATGCAATGCCCTTTTTCTGCCACGAAAATGTTCATTGGAAGCATTAATTATACCAATTGATGTCTTCCTGTACTGAAGTACAAGTCCTCGCCCGTCAGGCGCGCAAACAAGAAGAAAATGAATGCCACTTGAAGATAATTATAACATAATAATAAAAGGAGAATTGCCTTCATCGAGCAAAATGACGTAGATTAAAAAAAAAGTGATTTCACCAAAGGGCACATATTCATTTGAAAAAGCAATTTTCCTATCCGAAATTTTGGGGCAAGTGCCCCCTGCCCGCCCGGTTCGCCGCCCCCCCTGTACGAGTGGATATCATTTAACAAATTATATTTGGCGCTTAATATACATTGATGAACCTTGAGAATGTGAATGCCACCCGGTCTTGAGCGGGCCGAATGGCATCAACATTGCACGTATCGCTTTACACACGCGCCCCCCCTCCCATACGCGTAACACCGCCCGTCTACTGCGCGCGCGCCGCACCAGTCATGCCGGTAGTCAGCGCGCCAATACCACAAGTGATTAGCGCGTGGGGAAAGGTTCTTTGTTTACATCTTTTCCTGAAGGGGGTATTCCCCCTTCCTTAATTTTGCGTCTCGTGATGGTTTGAAACACATCGATATTGAGCGCGCCTTCCATGGAGAGGGTTTCATGGGGGAGGGCAATCATGTAGTTCATTGAATATGGCGATTCTCTGATTAACCAATAAAATATGTGCGATAAAATATGTGGATAAACCTATTAGAGCCTGAATATGGGATGCCAGATGCTTTTCGGCGCGAAGCGGAAAAACTGCCCTTTTCAGGTGCGGTGTAGGCCTACACCCAACATCCCCCGCTCATCGAGAAGCGTGAAAGCGATAAGGTGCAGGCGGGAGATAATATTTGAACCTTTTCTTGAATTGAGTGTGCATGCCTACTAGGCTACATTCAAATGTAAATAGTTATGCCATGTCCACGATTTCCATAACATTATTCCCACCTTTTCAATCAACGTATAGAGACAATTTGTAACGAGTGAACTACATGTCCTACACCCAACGCGCACCTGGATACAAAATCGTTTTTGTCCAGATGAGCGTGGAAACCTTTTCACTTTTCTGGAAACCAGAATAAACAACAAAGAAACCTAAAAACTACCGCGCCGTAAAATACCCTGCATGCACCCCCCCCCCCCAAAAAAAAAAAAAAAAAAAAAAAAAACAGGACATGGTATACAGTGCGTGCATGCGTTAGGACCTATAGGCCTACCTATATATAACAAATCTGTTATCAGTTATAGAAATTATTTTATTGCATCATGAGCAACATGGAAAGCGGAAAATTGACAATCTATATTGATCCTAAACTTGTCTTTCCTTCAATACCTAATTGTTTTCTTTTTTTTTTTTTTGGCGGGGGGGGTTATGTACTGTATGGATATCACAAAACAGGCACGCTTCGACTTGAATAGTTGTGGCTTGATGTGGCTGGCCGATAACAAGCGACCGTGTCCTATGCTATATTATTAAATATGCTACACACATCGCCTGAATACCGAAGTGCCACAAACCTCCCAAAATGCGTCCAACAAAGTTCAAATTTGATTATTGTCAGTTTTCTGTCATTCTTCTGGTCCTTTCATTTCACAAAATGTTTAGAACCCAATTCTCGTCTATTAAAAAGCATAATTAAAGTGCAAAACAGACACCGAGCCTGAAAATCTACCATAAAAAAAATCCATCGAACCGGCATACAACGCCGCCGCGCTGTAACGCGCCATTCATTTCTAGTACATAAAAACTCAACGGCCACGCGCGCGCTTTGCGGTTCCGTGAATTTTTTTTTCTCTTCGCGCGCGCGACCAACGCACCGCGACACGAGCGCTTGGGTGCCGTCTTCGTCTGCGCGCAAAATCGTACTTGCTTTCTACACGAAAAGTGCCACTTCGTGGATTCTTCCTTACGCTGAAGCCACAGTTTTTCTACAAAACGACATCCTGCGTTTGAAGCTTACTGTCTGTTAAAATTTGAAACTTTAGTTTGAGTCGAAAATTTCGATATGTAAGGCCCAAGAGTAGTAAATCTGTCGGCTTTCTATCTGTGCTTGAATCATACAGCATAACTTCATAACAAATCAGCAATTGCAGCAGTTGAAAAGACTGATGCGAAATCGTAAATCGCGGTTTTACTCGAAAAGTGATTCGCGCATCTTCGCGTCAGCGCGTGCCACTTTTCGTGAATTCAGCGACGACATTATAAACATTACATCATGAATTTGTTATGATAAAGTCATATAATATTCCGTCATTATTTATTTATTGTATTTTCATTATTTATTCATTAAGTTACTTCTGTATCTTTTTACTTATTTACTTGTTTTTGATTAATAATTTTTTTCATTTATGCCATTCATTCATTTGGTATTTTCGTATTCAATTTTTGATCCATTAAAGTAATTGCCTTACAATGTTTCCATGCAGTTGCAAAAAATCTCCAGCGACATGATTTCCTCATGCGTTACCAGTGTCTCTAATACGGTCTAAAAATGAGCCTGAAAAAAAATTGCAGTTTTCAAACGAGCATAGTGCTTTGCCAAAAGTGAAAATCATTGAGAGACGATTCCCAGTTTTTCCCCCATAGCACTGCGTGTTGCCAGAATTTCGGATCGGCTGAGAATGATTAATGTGCGCCAGTTTGTATCTTGCACATTATACGACGTAAGCATAACTGTCCGTACTTTTGTGTCTAGGGTGCTTATTTGTCCATTCAACACTGTCAGATATGTCATACCAAAGTCTCGCCAACTGTTTTAAACGGTCTGCCACATGCTTTAATTAGCGTCTTTTAATTGTCATTTCTCACCTTTATAGATGTTGATCCCTGCCGAAAGTCAACCCGCTTCTCAATAGAGGAACTTGTAACAATCTGGGAGCATCTCAGCTAGCTCGTGCAACTTACGCCTTACAGACCTAACGTGCGCCAAACGTGAAAACACAATCTCGTCTCATTCAAGAGCTACTTAAAGGTGCACTGTCTTGCTCCCAGATAAGATTGGCTCATTGGCACCCTTTTTGGAATAACAAATTCCCCAAACCATGGTTTACTGTCAATGGTTGTGTGTCAAAAATAATCAGTGTCTGCCTCCAAACCTATAGGCCTTTAACACCGTGTCGTATCCGAGACTTAATTTGCTGAATACTTTCGCGGAAATTTAAATTTAGTTCTTATCGATTTTATTTGGGAAGCAATACTTTCATTGACCTTTAACCTTTGACCCTATTCCTTGGCCGTTTTCCAATTTTCTATTTGTTACTGCTTAATTATAGTAACGAAATTTTCACTAAAAACAGGTCACATTGGACAGTCGTAGCCACATAGTAGCCAGGTATAGGTACGTTGATGGAATGTGACAGCTTTATGTAAGTTTTTATGACGTTTAGGCCCTTGGACCATCAGACAACTTTTACCCCAAAATCCTGTAACAGGTTCCGCTTAAAGTTTAAACCATTATCGTGCTGCCCATGTAATTTTATGCATTAAAAATAACAATAAGTATGATTAAATTACACAGAGGGATTTCCAGATATCGCCGATTTACAGGATGTACTTGAGGAAGTACGACGAATATTTATTTTACGTTTTGCTTCCCAGCTTTAGCAATTTTTTTACTTTATCGATACAGAATCATTTGCACTTTGGTTCCAACAACGGTGTCCGGAAAACAAGTATTTCTTCGATCGCAGCCGAAAGTGCGTTCTTGCCCACAAGCGCAGATGACCAATCCCTGCACGAAAAAAGGAGATGGAACATCTGTCAGTCACAGAGAGCAGCGGGCTTGAATCCAGTAATGGCTTAAGTCTTCAACCTGTGGGACCGCGCAAATAGAAGGGGGGGATGTGCGTGCCAGTAAGGATGGCGACAGGTGGCGAGCCTGCACAATTTGGCAACTATTTACGTCGCATGCAGGCGATTATCTGCCGCGAATATGAGTAAGTTGTTCAAATCGGCGAAAATAATTCATTCTGTGTGTGTCCTGTGTGTGTGTGCCGCTTGGCATGCGTGTGTGTTGTGATGTGTGGTCTTGTGTGTGTGTGTGTGTGGTGTGCTGGTGTGGTGGTGTGTGGTGTGGTGTGTTTGTGTGTGCTGTGTGTGTGTGTGTGTCATCGTGCACGACCCGTGTGTGGTGTGGTGTGTGTGTGTTGTGCTGTGTGTGGTGTTAGAGTATGTGATGTGTGTGGCTTGTGCTGGTGTGTGTGTTGGTGTTGTGGGGGTGTGATTTGTGGCGTGTGACAATGTGTGTCGTGTGTGTGTGGTGGTGTGTGTGATGCTGAGTGTGTGTGCGTGTGTGTGAGGCCGTGTGTTGTGTGTGTGTGTGTGGTGTGTGACTGTGTGTGTTGTGTGTCGTGTGCTGCTGTGTGTGTGTGCTGTGTTGTGAGGGGTGTGGGCTGGTGGTGGTGTGGTGATGGTGCGGGTGTGGTGGTGCAGTGGTGTGGCTGGTGTGTGTGTGTGTTGTGCCATCAGTATCGATCACCATGACTTTCGCTACCATCACCCATCACTTACCATTATATTCACCCTATTATCATCAAGACATCTATGGCTGCTTTGTTTCAAATCCTCAGTGTTTCATCTTTGATATCATCCATTATGTAAACATGAATCACACGTAGCGGTACTGTGAAACATCAATGCGACGTCATAATGTTTATCATAAATATTAGTCAAATGCCTATTTCTTGCCATTCATTCTATCGCAGATTTGGCGGAATGGTTTTCAATCGCGCAACCGGATTCGGGATTGCCTTTATTCCGTCAGCTGGTCAATTCGAGAATGGGATTGCTGACAACAAGCGAGCTGCGCCGCGCTTGTGTCAAGCGTACCTACAGTGCCATAATAATAATATAAAAAACAGACAAAATACCGTCCTGTAAATAGAGAAAAGAACGACGAGTCATTACAATGTTTTTCTCTGAATAATTGTAATAGACAAATACGTAAAATGTGGTCAACCAAATTCTAGAATTAACTTTTATTCATGAGTGATTTTGAACAAACCATTCATGCCACACCACCTTCTCCCATATCAAACGTCATTACTGGCGATGTTTGTGTAATTTGAAAAATTATGTTCATTCTGCTAAAATTTATTCGACATTATTTATTATATATTATATTATATTATATTATATTATATTTATATTATATCTATATTTATTGTATTGTATTGCTAATATGTTATTGTATTGTATTGTATTGTATTGCTATGTATTTATATCATATCATATTATAATTATATAATAATATATTCATATCAAAAAATTAACAGTGTATATTGTGTTGTATTATATGACATCAATGCATGCCACTTCGCCCTCCATAAACTATTACTTATACAACAATAAGCATTAGCAGTTAATGGGCAACCATGCGAGCATGCAGGAAGCATATTTCGGTTGCGTGGGCCGAGATCATGTTGAAGTGTTATGTGATGGTGAAAAATTAACAAGAATAAACCTTTTTTGAGTAAGAGGAAAAATAGTAAATAACCCAGAACATCGGAAAAAGGAATGGAAGATTTTGCAGTATTCAATTTCTTGTGTTTCGTATCTGCCTTCCATAGTACTGCCCTGTCCCAGTCATTATAAATTAGTACTCTTGATTGTATTATTTCATGTTTTGGTTTATATTGATCAATAAAGCGTTTAACATTGATGTATTTCAAAGTTATGCCACTGGCCGATTGACTATTGCTAGATAATATGGTTTATCACATTACTCAAAGTATTTTACATATAATATGAAAATGTCAGAAAATTTATACGAGTAAAATCGAGTTGTTGATGTTTTCCTTCATACCGATCGTAATAAGATATTGTTATTAAATGGATCTGTTTTTGTCAAGCAGTTATTTTGCTTTCTTATGAATCGCTCTGGTCACTAAAAGCTAAAAGTAAAATTAAAACCACTTATATCTGTTAAATTTTGTTATGTATTAATGTATTTGTATTTCTTCTATTAGCGGTACATACATATTTATCATTGCTGTGTGTGTGTGTGATGTGTGTATGTTGGCGTGTGTGTGTGTATGGTGTGCGTGGCGTTGCTGTGGTGTGTGTGTGTGGTGTCGTCGTTGTGATTGTGCGCTGCGATGTTGTTGTCAACTCTGTGTGTGTGGTGTGTGTGTGTGTGATGTGGTGTGATGTGCTTGTGTGTGTGTGTGTGTGTGTGCTGTTGGTGTAGTGTGATTTTGCCTTCAATACGTCCAAACCCCCGTACAAAACTGAAATGTACCCAGAAATCAGAATGGCGTGTGTGTGAGGAGTGTGTGCCTTGTCCACACACAATAGCAATAGACAATGGCTGTGCATATCGCCATTGGAAACTGTGGAATACAATATTCTCATCTGGGTCTGGGGAAGATGAATGCTTTATTAATATTCATTAGAAATCAGCCTGGGCACTGGTAGTCACAATGAAAGGTACACATGTAGGGTAAGATGCAAGCATGTGTTTCCATGCTTTGTCATACAGTAGTAGATTTTGCCATTCAAGCCAACAGACATTAGTTCTCAGTTCTTAGTGTTACCATCAATCATGGATTTCCTTGTTCTTCTTAATCTTGTTTATGATCAAATTACCTCATTATCAGCAGCATCAACATAATTATTTTGATTGTATGGAATCATTTCTTAACACTTCAAATCCATTAAAAACATTTTAAAAAACATCTTCAGGGCACGAAGTTTGATTTCCTTTTTACAAAGGTTGTGAATAAAGACTAGTAGGGGCCAGGCTACTTTCTAATGACTATCAATAAAACATTCATCTTCCCCAGACCCAGATGAGAATATTGCATTCCAGAGTTTCCAATGGCGATATGCACAGCCATTGTCTATTGCTATTGTGTGTGGACAAGGCACACACTCTCATACACACCATTTGATTTCTGTACAGGGGGTTGGATATTGAGCAAAATCTGAACCCTAACTTTTTAAATAAGCATGAATTACATAAAAATGATTATTGATATCGTATTCAAACCACCTTCAACAAAAATGTTCACTCTTCAGCTATAACTCATACTCAAGCCAGTATTATCTGGTGTATAGTTTTTAATTTATTACATACCAAAATTAACCAATTTTATTTTTAACACTATATCCTACGACATCCAAGCACATGTCGACTTCTGTTGATGCCTAACCGGTCAGCGCATCACCAAGTCTCTAAATATTTTGTGAAAATATACATCACATATTTTTAAACATTTTAAAAACCTTTTTCTGCACCCTGCTAAGCCCCACCTCAGAAAAAAAATCCTCCAGATCATCTTTATTCATATACTGCATGTGACGTCTCATATTGTAACCTGAACAATAGACAAAGTTTTGTGCCTTCACATGCATTGCAGCAATGCAGCTATACTACTACGTAAACCTGCATACAATAGCAGCACATTTTCACACAAAACCCCTCTGACAGCCTTTGAATCATACTAGTCATGCTACGTCAGAGAGAAACATTTGCATAAAAACGTAATGGCACATCAACAGAAGTCAATATGCGTTTGGATGTGGTAGAACCTTCAAACGTCGGATAAGCTCTGAACAAACAATAAAAAAAAATATGAATACCATCAACAAATGGTTTTACCTATATTCGCAAAACTTATCCTCGGTTGACCCGTAAAAATATCAAAGTGTATGAAAGTTGGATTCATTATGTATTGATGTATGTGTATTCGTTAAAATTGGGTTAATGGAATAGCTTGCTACAATTAGCTACATTGTGAACTCGGTTAAATACAGTAGACCGTATTCGTAACAGATACAAATTTCATGCATACCTATTAAACAGTGATTGTTCTCGACAACCCGATAGCTTGTCCGACATAGCAACAAGTAATATATGCGAACTGGATTGCAGCAGCTGAAGTAGGAGCAGGTTAATGGAATAGCTCGTCTCTAGGTTCCCGGGAATGAAACATCCATAAATAACGAAAACGGCCTGTACGTGCACAGCGAGATGACGGCATCGTCGTGTGCCAACAAAACGGTGACAATTGTATACAAATATGGATTTCTCTGTTCGAAGATTTTGTGATGAGTTATTTAATTCACCCGTTTCTGTTTAAAAACTCCACCTCTTAAAATACAGTTGACATACATAAGTAGCGTCGATCACGGGGGGGGGGGGCAAACATATTGTTTTGCCCCTCCCATGTCCCCAATAATTTTGACAAACTGAAAATGCATAAAATGTAATGCAAGAATATGTTTTTTTAAACAAAAAAGTGCAATCTACTACAATACCATAAAACTTAACATGAAGTATTACTAAACAGACGCAATTTTAACTTTTTCGGCGCGCTTTGCGCGAAAAATTTTGATACCTGTATTGCAATTTTGAGCGCATTTTTTAAAATACTTTTTCTACCTTTTGTTCCCCACCCATCCGAAATTGGATTGACGCCTCTGTAGTCTCATAAAGTCTGGAGCAACCTCTTTCTAAAAGCATGCATAAAATCTGAATACATTATGGAACTGGTATCTTACTTAATATACGAAAACTTTATAACAGCGGCACAATTTTATCAACATAATTGTGGATGCTATACACCGTTTAAACCTAGAAAACGTTCTTGATGGCATCGATACTGGCCAAATTGTGCTATCAAGACCTTTGACATCCAGAAAATGATGCTAAACTGAATTATGACAAATAAAAATCACAATGACTTTACGCAAGTCAATGATATTGCTAGACAATCTAGAAATATCACCAAATCACGAGGTCTTATAGGAGATTTAAAAAAGCTATTAATTTGAATATATTAAGTTTACCATTAATTGTCATCTATCTGTTCGCAAAGATTGCGGTCCTCAGTTGCATGATGGGAGGGCGGAGATGATGACTAAAAATTCAACGTAGATGTATAATAGACTGTGGGGTAGATATCCCTGCTTCGACAACTTTCCTATCTTTATTTGTTTTTAATATGTACAGTGCGTATCAAAAAAAAACGGGACTGTTTTGAAAAGTCTATCAAAATTTTGTTTCAAATTATGATGTCTATATTTTGATGTTGATAGATGCTCTGAAGTCTTATCTTTCAAATGCCATTAAAAAAGATAAGTTTCGTTCACGCTTCAGTGAACACGGAACGTTTTTGTCGGGGGTTCAAAAAAAGGCTTGCGCACAAATGGCAGAAAATGAGAAATATGATCATCAGACTTCTTGTTAATCAGCAGACTTCCTCTTAGCCTTTTCATTATCTTTGCCATTATTTTCGTATTATGCTTTCAAAATTCATTTACAAAGCTATTTATTTACTTGAATTGTGTTTTTTTTTTCATTTTAATATGTTATCTTGTAGCATTGAGTATTCCTTCATACTTAAAAAAAAACTTTTTGCCAAGGATATTTGTATTATTAATGGGGATTGGGGAGAGCTTGTAATTTATTCAAATTCTTTCATTGTGTGCAACAAAGGTTATGGTGCCTTTGAAAGACACAAATCCTTTCCTGTTAGAATTGATATTGTCCTTTCAAGCACACAATTTAACACGTTCAAGGAATCAATGTCCCCTTGGCACAAGGTACACGACAGCAACATGGCAAGACCTCAGTTCACAGGTGCTTAAATTTGTACGTGTAAATGAATTTTGAAAGCATAATTCGAAATAATGGCAAGGATAAGGAAAAGCCGTTAAGAGGAAGTCTGCTGATTAGCAAGAAGTCTGATGATCATATTCTCATTTTCTGCCATTTGTGCCGCAAGCCTTTTTTTGAACCCCCGACAAAAATGTTCCGTGTTCGCTCAAGCATGAACGAAACTTATTTTTTAATGGCATTTGAAGATAAGACTTCAGAGCATCTTTTAACATCAAATTTAGACATCATAATTTGAAATAAAATTTTGATGGACTTTTCAAAACAGTCCGCGTTTTTTTTTTTATACGCACTGTATATTGTTTGGCACATATTATTAAAGTATTGTGAAGTGATAATTTCGTGAGCAACCAGAGCGAGCATGGGATTTTGCGAAAAGAAATTCTTAGTCTCAACACTCGCGTTTTGATCTACTCCATACAATCCAACTCAAACTTCGGCAATGATCTATTAGAACAACACTATTTACACTGAACATGGTTTAACCTCTATACCAGCAAAAATATACAAAACATATTATTATCATATAATTTCCATTGTAACAACTTAGTAATGAAAATGTTTGAATTTTAGTTGGGGCAGTTACCCCTATAAGCACCGCAAATACGCAGGCCACGGTTCGATCTTTCAATAATTCGATTTGATATTAATTGAAAACACACTTATTTAATATGACATAATGTACCCCATAATTTGATTTGGCTTTTCTGAGGTGTTTTGTGCTTTTGAGTTCGTAGAAACTGTGTAGTTTATTGTATGTTATATTATGATTATTTATGTTTTTATACATGTTTGACAGCGCCATGGGCGTCTCATTGACGGACCTGCTACGCTATATAAATAGCCTTATTATATTATATTAAATCAAGCTTTTAAACTTTCGAAGCAATAGACTAGTTTACTTATATATACATTTATTTTATGTTTCGTCCTTGGCGGCCTTGTAACGAGCTATTCCATAAACCTGTTATCAATGAATACATTTCAATACTTGGAATCCAACTTGCATACATTCGTTGTTGCTATGTTGGGGGAAGTGTTGGTCAAGCTCTCAGGTTGTTAGGGACAACCTTTGTTTAAAGGTATGCATAAGATTTGAATATATTAGTATCTGGTCCATTTGGTGAAACAAACCCCAAATTCTCCTACACCATGGTGTGGACTGACCACTTAGGAAGCTCCCATTTTTTACCTCATTGCGCGGCGTGATCATTGTACTGTTCCCACGCCACCCAACACTTTGAATATAGCGAAAAAATGAATTTCATAAATTTCATAAAACATGTACTTGTATAATGTACATGCAGATTTACCGTGGAATTTCCATCACACATTCTCCGTGTGCAGTTAGCATACAATCTTTGACAAGAATGACTCTAGTAATATTTAAATTTATTGCATATCTCTCAAACAAAGTAACATCCGAGGTCCCAGTAGACGACGACTTACGTAAAATGACCTCATCTACACAATGCAAAAACGTGGTATGAAATTTAATAACACCAAGTGGAAAAATACCAAACCCTGGAGAATCTAGAAATTTACATAAATCATGTAGTCTAGTCATTTTGTAAACACGTTTACCGCTGGACAGACAAAAGAATACCTCGCATTCCCAGCAGATGGTGTCCAATAATAAGTTATGCAAAATGGTTCATATCATAAAATATTCATGATATGTGAAACTGATGAATGCAAATAGTTGGGTGTAGAAACATCCATAAATTCACATCATAAAAGGTGTAGGCCTATTCTTTTCGTCAAAAAAATTCACGAAATTTGTCTTAGATTTTGCAAAGACTATAAAATAGAACAGGTTCTAACGCGTAGATCATACCTCGGTCCTCAGGCGCGAAAGACGGTTATCTTTGTTCCTCTTCGTTAATTTTGGGCCATTATCCTCACCATGAAGTCTGTCGTCTGCGTGTTGCTGTTCGCTGCTATGGTCTGCGGAGCTCCGCCATCGTCATCGTCATCCAGCTCGAGCACATGGCAGAGTGACACCCGGATTGACATCACGACGTCGTCGAAATCCATTCAGCAGATTGCCCACGCGGCTGTAGTCGACGCCCTGACGCCCCTGCACGACGCACTGTCTTCTCTCGAGTACCAGGTAAGATTTTTTTTTAATATATCCGAATTTTTCGTCCGAAGTATTGCCCGCTTGTTACATGTATTTGATGTACGCAATCAACTTTAATAGCCTCTCTTGATAGTTAATGTGCCGAAGAGCGTTCTCATTTTGAAAGAGTTGAAGCCGAAATCTGAGTGACCGTCATAGGCTTTTATACCTTGGGCATTCATGCATCATAATGCAAGCGTAACCATGGAAGGCTTTTGTATGTGGAAGCCTTATAAGTTATTTCAAAACTCCCAATTCCTGTAATGAATTTGAACTTGTTTGCAAAAAGCATCGAACTTTTTCGAAGTCTTTGGAGCTCGAAATAAATATACTATGGGATGGTGACTGTAGTTTTATTAAAAGTGTGCCATATTTTTCTTCAAAATTCAGATCATCAACCTTGTAGATGTCGCTCAAAAGAACAGGCAGGACCTCCCACAAATATCCATGCGAAAAGGTGAGTTCATAACACTTCATAAAATTAAAAAAAAAACCTTGGTTTTCCTATTGAAATGGGTCTTTGCAGACTCGTTTAAGAGTCACGAAAACGGAACTTAGTGTCCCAAAATGTTTCAGACTATTGAGTTCGTTAGTTGCCTTCCGATTAGCAATATTTAAAAAACGATTGTGCTGCTTTACTGTAGACCTAGTTTCTTATTTCCTCAAACGGTTACCGGTAATTTCATACAAACTTATAGCAATTACAGGATTTGGTTTAGTATTGTAATGAGAATAATTTCAAGTCTCCGGACTTTGCAATATTGTAGAAGTTTATTGGTGAATTAGGCCTACATGTCACAAAGCGTTAAATGTAGCAATTTAAACGGTATGGTCAATTGGTCAGGTTATACAAGCAGAAGGCAAATAGTATAAACTAGGCATTTGGAGTTCTTTTTTTTTGGGGGGGGGGACGACTGTCGTAGTGTTGTATTGGACATTTCTGTGGCTCCAACGACACACCATCTTTTATCCTTCATGTCGGTCAAAGAATTCACATTTTACTTTGTGCATATTGTCCAAATCTTGTTTGTCTAGGTTGTGATAGCAGAAACCAAAGACCCTTGGTGTTTTTAAATTTTGGATTCTCCCTTATTCTGCAAATATGAACACTACATAAAAAGGAAGTTCTTCCCTTTTCAAAATGCCATAACTTAACATGGTTTTGAGCAAAATTGTTTGGCAGGAGTGTTTCTGCCTTGACTAAACTTCTGTTTGAAAAGGGGATCAATCTGTAAACTTATGCATGAGTGAGCGCATATTAACGGTGAAAAATGTCACTTCTCAAATTCACATTGTCATTTGGGGGATTCGTGATACAGGATTTTGATAAAATGTTTCTGGTGAATGAGTTAGCGCCATATATGTTAATCATCTATAGTTTGACCCCCTTACACCTCCCCAGACACCTTTCCATCCACACATGTTACGGTTCAGTGTGCTCAATTTGAAAATGTTCACCCTTCCTAAGTTTTGGAACTGTAAAATCCAATTTGGTTTATTGAAAAAATGAAATCGAATATTTTTCAGCAAAATGTATCGGCACATGTTTTAAAAACATAAGATTGCAACCATGTCACGGTTGAGTGAGCACACTTTATTAATACAGCAAAATACAATTTTGTATTACTTTGGCATAATAAATTACACCTGTGACTTTTGAAAAGTGATACTTTAGCCTTTAATGCATGCTCACTCGTGCACACTTCACACTTCACACAGAAGATAGTCAATTAGTTTTAGAACACCCCTTTGAAATTGTTCTGCTCAAATTTGTTTCGGTAAAAAGTTATGGTAATTTGAAAAAGGAGGAATTCTTTGTATATAGTGTATATCGAAGTGCACGTTGAAAATTTCTGCCAAATCTATACTCTTGCACGCACGCAACATTACAAAGTACTTCATCCACAAGTTTGACCATGTTTCACGATTTACTTTTCAAAACTACCCCAACAGTTGACTTGTCCAGCCTGTTCCAATGCCAAGCCAAGTCGAGGTCCAAGACCGCCATCTTGCAGTCGATCATCGACAAGAGATCAGACATCCAGAGCAAAATCGACACGGCCAAGACACTCCGCAGTGGGATTGAATTTGTCATCCAAATGATCAACAATCAGCAGACTGATAGAGGTAAGAAGTTTCAGCAACATTTATTCCTTTTTTAAAGTTGGCTTGCATGCACATCGCATTAATCTTCATACCTTCTATCTTCGCAAATCGAAAATTTCAAGGTATATCGTTTCGTTTCCAATGAAATGTGATAATTTGTAATTTGCCGTGCAAGATGCCAACCAAAACGCAAATGGGGAGGGGAATTGAGACCCCAGTCTACAAGCTTGATACTTAGTAGTTATTTTCGATAAATTTTGCTCTTCACTGCCCAGCTTCTATAACGAACATGCAAAACCTTAAAGCAAGTTTCCGAAAAGTTGTCAATATTTAAGTGGGTAAATAGTGGAATACAATAAACCGACTTTAATGGAACATTTAAACGTGCAACACTAATATGCTTATAATGTAATCTTATTTCTAACAGACACTTTGGAAACGGTAACTAGCAGAATAAACCAGTTCTTGGAACAATACGCACAACTGTTAGAGCAAGTGAAGTCGCAAACCTGTTCTTCACAGATCTCTTCAAATCCTTCGCAAGAGTAAGTAATAAAGAAGTTTAATTTTGTAATTGGCCGATAAATCCAGAAACAATGTCCGTTGGCAAGGTTCTCACTTGTAAGCCCCATTTGTCGCAGTTTACGTGTATGATAGTGTTTAAAATGGACAGAAACGCCCTAGAACACGAATATTTAGACAGTTATGCTGTTACTAGCAAAATTATATGGAGATAAATATCGGCACACGAATTGAGCATGCCCTGTGCATAAAAGTTCTATAATCAGCATTGTATGTGTGTCAGGGGCGGCGGAACGTATTTTCGTTTGGGGGGGGGGGGCAAAGCCAAAAAGGGCACTTATATGTCAAAAGGGGCATTGGGCGCAAGCAGATGTTTTCACCATCAGATTAGGTGTTTGCTTGAAGATGCTGTTATTAGCGGCAATCTAGCTGGAACCTAACCTTTTTTTAAATGTTTTCCGATTTGAAACATGAAATCTATAGGCCTACACATAATCCGCGAGCGAGCGGTTTGAGAAAATTTTAGAACCCCCCCCTCCCAAACACACACACATACAATGCTGAGTTATTAGAACGTTTTTGACAGGGCCGATGCTCAATTTCATGTGCGTATTATATCTCCATAATTAATTTTGCTCAGTAAACAGGCATCTAACTGGTCTAAAATATTCGTGTTCTAGGCGTTTCTGTCCATTTTTTTTAAGACACTATCATACTACGATAAACTGCGACAAATGCGG
>JZLH01S0097140.1:14158-30126 GCA_001188425.1 Eucidaris tribuloides | reverse complement strand
TCTATAATTTTAACAAATATGTCAGCAAAAATTAACCATTGGGACTCAAACCCGTCATCTACAGCTTTCCAGGCTGCGACAATACCACCAAGCGATTCCTGGTTATCGGCATTGACAGGATGAACAAAGGAACCAAGGCTCACAATTCTGACTTTGTTATGTAAACAGTCCAAGGCGGACAAGTTGATTATTAGTAAATGAATAAAAGGCATCACATTTTCGCATCCTTATTGTTTGCATTATCAACCAGTACTTCAGTTTATCCCTTAAGTTTGTTTGCTGTATATGTAGAATACATTTGTGGCATGCCCTCTACAAGGTATTAACACTTGTGATTACTCCGATTTTTGTTTATTGGGGTTTGAATGTAAATTTCAAACGTTAATATAAACAAAAACGACTTGCAATAGACTAGTCAATCAACCGATCGATCGCATTATCGATTTGTCACACACGTCTTGATCATTAACACACACACACTCACACCCAGTGAATTGATCAATATCGATACTGAATGTTGATAGTAAAGCAAAAACGTATGCGTATATCCAGAATGCGCACGCGTAAAAATGCGATGCTTATTGAGCAGAATTGCCAGAATATTGTTGACTTTATGATCTGATTTATCAAAATATGGATTACTTCATGGGCTAAGACAACTGAACTTATTCTCCGTTTATTTGTAGTGTATTCTTCTTGTACACAAACTTGATTTTTAGGGTATTGGTACACTTTAATTGATCAATAATCATTTCTGTATGTCGTCCTTGTTCACATCTCAGGTCTGTCAGAAGGTTTCCATCAAGCAGGGATCTGTGAGTCCAGATGGGCCATTGAGAAGGAAGAACCGGCCGCTCAGGCCTTCCGACTCAACAACCCCGGCTCCACGGTCTTCAGTGACGACTGCAACGAGCTACTACGGCTGGTCATGCAGGTACGCTTTACAACCATTCTGTGTAAGTGTCACGCGAGTCACGTATGCTGTATGTCACACAAGTCACAAGCCAGCATGTAGATCAAAACCAAGTAAATAATTGAAGCCGATTGCTTTACCTGATCACGTAAAGCAATCATCTATACCCTGGCTTATGACTCGGGACATTCAGCGTGCGTGACTTGCGTGACACTTTCACGGAATGGCTGTTCAGCTCTTATCTCAGTGATTGGAAATTGGGATGGATCCTGTTGGTTTTTTCTGATAGGTCTGTTTTGGGGCTTTCCAATTTCCACACAGAGCTTTGCAATTCATGAATTTTGCTAATTTATGCATTTTTTTCTAAATCAATGAAAAATGACAACAAAAAACCCTTGAAAACCTGAAATGGCATAATTTTGAAATGCATTCTGTCTAAAATCTTGAAATGCAGGCGAGATATATATTATGCTTTGCGTAACTTTCTTGTTTACATTTTCATTAGTAAGATTGTGCACTTAGTGAGACAGAGCCATTTGTGGGCACTGTAACTGAACTTTGAAATAAAGGATAAACATATTTTCTGTGTCCGTGTGGAAGGCAGTAAGAAAGTAACATGTCGTGGGCTTCTGTACAAGCCCTTTGTCCTCAAGGCCTCAACAAAATCTTTTTGATTTGCCAGCCCAGTTGGGCACTTGAATACTAAGATTCAAATGCCCAACAGAAAGAATCAAGTGCCCACATTTTTGTTGTGGGAAAATGCAACATATTGATGCCAGACCAAAAATGGATCTTGCGGTTGTTTCTAAACCAATTACACACTACTTGCACACACACACACACACACACACACACACACACACACACATGTATGACTGTCAATCTAGATCAGGGTGCTACATAACTTTTTCCACTTGCCCGATCGGCAAGTATTTTCAAACAGCTTGAAAATCTTGCCCCGAATAAATTTTTGGCTTGCACCGAAAAATAACAGAAATTATTATTTGTGTGATTAATAGTCTACGATATATAAGATACAACTTATAACCATTCACAAATTTTCACATCAATGATTTTTGTCATATTTATGAAAATCAATGATTCCATTTTTAATTGTGTTCATTCATCATATATTAAGATATGAACGATTATAACAATGTGTTCCAGCAAGCGTAGTGCAATTTCATGTTGTGGGTTGGGGGGGGGCGGGGGGAGAGACGCACAGCATTAATACACATTGTGAAACCTTTAGTGATTACCGTACGTGTTCATAAAAAAATGTTTGTTGATGAATTGTTGATTTCAACACGTCATGAAACTAAAACATGGTTAGAATGAAGTGTTCTAGAAAATAAACCACCGTAACCACCACCTTTTGTATCAATACATGTAATAAACATAATTTCAGCTATATAGTCTTCCAGATAAAAATGTTCCCAGGTTATACAGAAAAGTTTAAGATCTTTTCAGTGTCTATTAATTTAATCAAAAAATGCCAACAAATTTGTGAAAAAAATAAGCTTTAAAAATCAAGGGATAACGCCCCTCCCTTTGAAGGGGGTCAAGTAACCGCCACACGGATCACCGCCTATACAACCAAGCAGTTAATTTGTGACATTAAAAAACTTCATCGGTAGTCTAAAATATCATTACCTCTAGGAATGCATAATAATTCCCAAACCCATACTAAAACAAAAAAAAGTCGAAAATTAGATCAGTGTAAACTAAACGTTTTAGTGTCTATCTCCATTTCCCTTCACACCAAACTTGCTAGAAATTACACTTATCTTATCAAAATCTTGAATGATTACCATAACAGAATTAATTAGTATAAGTAACACAGGGAAATATAGTAACAAAGTTCTTCATAAACCACTAACCCCAGCCAGGGGAACTGACACCACGCCTGGCCTCTTCCACTCCAGAGTTCAGGGGATGATTCTGTGACTGAATGGGTCATGGTAGCTATGGTTTCCCTGCTAAATTGCCACTTTTGACCAAGTATCCTCTTACAACCACTTATAATATCAAAATATTATTTCTGATTCTCCTAATGACCTCTCATGTCAGATTTAATCATTTTCAAGGTGTCAGAAAATCCTCGCCAATATCGCGAAGTAGACTTGAAAATAAACCCCAGTATAAGTCGCCATACACATTTAACAACGGGACTAGCCATCTCTAGTCCAAACTGCTCGATTTTGGAGGTGCTGTGAATATATTTCTGTGATGAAACGTTTGCTACCTCGCTACTTCTCGACGTCATTTTTTCACTAAACTTTCTGTAATATTCTTCCAATCCTGCAAATTGTTCCACGATGTTTATTTTTTCTTGGACAATTACAGCCAGGCATTGATCGTCTGATCGTGCATGCTTACTATACTACTATCCACTTGCCTGCGCTGCGCCAACGCCCGTATTTTGGCGTCTTTGCAGAATGCATTTTGAGCAAATAATTGCCGATGTTTTGGCCAGCGTTTCCTCCGTAAAAACAGCTATTTATTTCATTTTTGTTTCAAGACAGTTTTGATAGGTTTGCTTTGCAAATTATAACTTGCCCGATTCGGGCAAGCATTTTTAGTTGACACTCCAAAATGCTTGCCCGACGGTGATGTTTACTTGCCCCGGGCCATCGGGCAAGCGGTTATGTCGCACCCTGTCTAGATGCAAGTTGCTTTTGTCAATCGATAACTTTTTGTCCCTGCAAAGGCTCTGTATGTATGTGTGGGTCTGTGTGTGCTTGAAACAGTAAATGTTGAAATTTGTTTTTCTCTGTCATTTCTAGGCTGATTTTCATTTGATTCTGTTTGGATTATCTGATAGGGCTTGGTGGGGGCTTCCAAACTTCTACACAGACATTCTGAAATTCATTAATTATGCAAATTCATGTAAATTTCTCCAAAATTAACAAAAAATGCTACTTCTACATTTCGCAGCAGAGTTTCATTCAGTTTGGTTTATCTAATAGGGCTTGGTGAGGGCTTCCAAAGTTCTACACATAATCCTGAAATTCATTAAGTATGCAAATTTATGCTAATTTATTCAAAATTAACTAAAACTGATAACTTCTCTATTTCACAGCAGATTTTGTTTCTGTTTGATTTATCTGATAGGGCTTTGTTGGGGCATTCAAACTTCTACACAAAATTCTGAATTTCTCATATTTATCTAGAAGGAATTGTTACATGTTACAAACATCCATGCCAATCCACAGGTCTACACTTTCAGCGAGGACATACATTATGCACCACATGATTTACTGCTTGATCAGGCAGGTTGTCTCTGCGATTTTGTCGAGCCCTGCTGTATATACTTGATTATGGTACATGTATCATTGTGTGCTAAATTGAGGTGTGTTTTTTTTCCAATCTTGCCATTTCCCTTTCAATAATATTTAATTGAAAACATGTTTCATTGGTTGGATAAATCGTAATCAGTATTTGAAGTCAGAGTCTTACTTGATATTATTGTAGGGTGAGAAGACCAACCAGACCGGCCAGAAGCTGCCCCAGAAGGGAGACGTGGAGTTGTTGTGTGGTGGACCCCCCTGCCAGGGCTTCAGCGGGATGAACAGATTCAACTCCAGGGAGTACTCCAAATTCAAGGTGAGCTCAAATTTTCTGTGGGGGTACTTCAGTCTACAACTGGTCTTTGTTGTCTAGTAGGAACAGTAATGTTTGCCAATGAAAGGATGCAAGGAAAGCTGGAAAATAAAACCAATGCAGGCCTTCAACTGGTCCTACTTTTTCTACTTGTTCCAACTTTTTTTTGTGAAGATCCTAATTTTCCCATTTTTCCCCCTAAAAATCCTGATTTTCATTTGTTTGGAGTGGAGTAGTCTTTACAGGTTGTTGTTGAGAGGACTGTAACTACCATCATCACCTGTTTGTGAGGGAAAATTTGTTTCCATTGATTTCTGCTTTTTTGCCAATCTTCCCCGTGTATTCCACAAGATTTCATTTTCTTCAGGGTTACTACTCCAAACACTACTTATAAATATCCTACTTCCCTCCTACTTTGGTGGATTGAATCCTTCTTTTCTCCCACTTTAAGGTGAATTTTGCTCCTAATTTTCTCCTACTATTTCAACCAAGCAGAGTTGAAGGCTTGCCAATGGTTCAATTGCAAAACTTTGTTTTTGAACTAGTAATTGCAATTCATGAATGATAACATTTCTTGTTGGCATAACAAAAAAGGTAAGAATTTTTATGCCCTCACCAAAGATGATGTGATCCACGAGTGTATGTCTGTGTGTGTCAATCTGTTGTCTTGTTACCATGCAAATATATGCAATGCATGTAAATAAATGAAATCAAGTGAAAACAAGTTCCTTTGTGTTTTAAAAGCATGAAAATCCACAAGTGGTAGGGACCCTTCTCCCCTGCTGTTGGATCTCTTCAGAGATCCAGGATGCCCACCCGTATATATCGTTCAGGAACTTTTTGGAACTACCCTTCAGCATGTAGATTAATCATCAAATAAGCTGCTAAGAAATTATTTATGTTGTGGAACAATTTTTCCTTGCGAATTACAGAACTCTCTGATTTCATCGTATCTGAGTTACTGCGACTACTACCGCCCTCGCTTCTTTCTCTTGGAGAATGTTCGCAACTTTGTATCGTACAAGAAGAACATGGTGTTGAAGTTGGCGTTGCGGTGCCTCATTCAAATGGGATACCAGGTAAGACTTTCCTTTTTTATTGGGGGATTTTGAATAATTCCCACTGTACTCTGTTCCTTTGACAATGGTTCAGTATTTCTTACACAGAAGGTGTCAGAGGTACCATATTACGTGGTGTCCAACTGTCTGTGTAGAGGAACTTGGATGCCTGTGTCCGTCCATCAATCCGTAATCAATTTTTACCAAAATAACCTGTCAAGTGGTAATACAATTTACATTTGAATGAGGTTTTATCACAATTTTAACTTCAAAACAATTGATGAAATTTTATTCAACCTTGTTCAAATAGGTCATTACATCTGCTGGAGATTAAAATAAAAATCACAAGATGTAGACAATCAAACACTGAAAAAAAACTAAACACCTGACCCATTTCAGAGCATGTTGTAACTAGGAGAGGGGAGGGTGTCAATTTGTCAATCTCATGATCAATATTGCCACAAAGCTGACCTCCAAGAGGTTAAAGCATTGTTCACAAAATTCATAAATTGATCTCTTTTTTTTCTATTTGTAGTGTACGTTTGGAATTTTACAAGCTGGTCAGTACGGCGTACCTCAGACCAGACGAAGGGCTATCATCCTGGCTGCTGCCCCTGGAGAGAAACTACCCATGTACCCCGAACCCCTGCACGTCTTCTCACCGCGGGCCTGCCAGCTCAGCGTCATGATCGGCGAGAAGAAGATCGAGTCGAACAACCTGTGGGCATCCTCCGCGCCGTACCGCACGATCACTGTCCGTGATGCCATGTCAGATCTCCCGTCCATCAATAATGGTGCCAATAGGTTGGAGATCTCGTACGACGGAGAACCCCAGTCAGCATTCCAGAGAACAGTGAGTTGTCACTCTTATAACACCCCCGCCGAACAAAGTATGAAGGGGATGTATAGGAATCAGTGTGTGGTCAGGCAGTCGGTCAGTCCATTGCAAATCTTGCAGATCAAACTACTTAATTTTCAAGCAATAATCAGGAAACTTGGCACACACATTGGAATTGGTGTGAAGATGTGCAAAACACATAATGTGTCAGAACCTGCATTGCATATCAAACTACTTCATGTTTTGAGCAGTGCTCTTAAATTTGGTACACATATTGGAGTGGAGTTTTTGAATATGTTCGGAACTGCGCTACCATGGTAACCGCACATAAGGTCATCCTCATGGAGTGTGCATATTAATGACTTTCAGTGATATTTCTAGTTATTTCTGCTGAATAATCAAAAGCTTAAACAAGCATTAAGCATCAATGAGTACCCAAAACCAGGCGCAGTTAAGCATACTGTATTATAATTACAGAATATTTTCTGCAGAAATATTACCATTACCTGTTGAAACTTGCAATAAGATATTAAAATGATTGGTAATATTTCAAGGTTCCATTTGATTCATTTTAGTCCATGCATTTGAAAACAAAAAATATTTCTTCTAAAAATAATGTTATAATTTACAATTAGATTTAAATGAATAAATAATATTCTTTCAAGGAAATTTTTTTTGAAGATTAACCATAAATGCCACTAATTTAAAGAAGGTTAATGAGCTTGTGAAATAATATTACTTTGATTACATAACACTCTCACTAAAACATGCTGTGAAACTAAGTGTACGAAACTGAAAAACTTTTGTCCAAATTTATATCGCAGATTCGCGGTAACCAGTACCAGCCTATCCTGCGAGATCATATCTGCAAGGACATGAGCGCCCTCGTTGCGGCCCGCATGAAGCACGTCCCGCTGGCACCGGGGTCAGACTGGCGTGACCTTCCCAATATCCCTGTGACCCTGAGGGATGGCACCGTCTGCAAGAAGCTGTAAGTCTACAGCAGAGGTTTCAAACTGTTTTTGGAATATGCAGATGTGATAACCGAGAAAGCTTAGAGGTCCAGTACAATGAGCAAAATTCTTTATTGAATCCATTATTAACATACATACAGTGCATCTCAAAAAAATATTGTGCAAGTAAAAAGTGCCCTCTTTAGCACTTATGAAATACTCTTGAGACATGATGCTTGCATCAACGTCAAAAGCACAGTCTTAGCTTTCAAGTACCATTAACTCTGTTCAATTTGCATGTTTTAATCTTGAGATATGTGTGTTTAAATACAAAAGTGTAAAATCACCATTGTGCCACTTTTACTATAATAGTCCATATAAAATTGGCACAATTGTGATTTCACCCTTTTGTTGTTTACAACATATCTCGAGATTACAACTAGCAAATGGAACAGAACAAAGGGAATTCAAATACTAAGACTATGCCCTTGAGGTCAGCATCATGTCACAACAGTATTTCTAATTGCCAAAGAGGTCGCTTTTTACTTGCACAATTTTTTGAGACGTGCTGCAGCACTTTCTAAAAAAAGCTGTACAAGTGAAACGTGCCCTCTTTGACAGTGGGAAATTACTGCTATGACACATGCTTATGGAACATAGACCAATATGAACTTTTAAGAACCTAGAAAATCACAATCAAACATTCAAAACAATTTTCAGTTAATTTTATCTTGTTTTTACTGTATATAGTAACAATACAATATTTATATATTTTAGGAGGGATTGACCAAAACTATACCTTGGCTTTAAATTGTCTGAGATCCTCAAATTATTTTCAGTGAGATATATAAAACAAATTGTTAGGCAATCTTGTGTGCTGCTGGGACAAAGGCTTATCATTTTTGGGGAGATAAGGGTTTCTTTTTGCTAATTTTGCTTATCATTTTCTTTTCCTTGTTAGACGCTACACTCACCGGGACAAGAAGAATGGGAAGTCATCGACCGGTGCTCTTCGTGGCGTCTGTTCCTGCGCGGAGGGCACGGCGTGCGATTCCTCGGATCGTCAATTCAATACGTTGATTCCTTGGTGCCTGCCTCATACCGGCAATCGCCATAACAACTGGGCGGGGCTCTACGGGCGCCTGGAGTGGGATGGCTTCTTCAGCACCACGGTAACCAATCCCGAACCAATGGGCAAACAAGTGAGTGACATGTGATCTTTAACACTTTGGGTGCTTGGCTAAAAATCCAGGTGTGTTAACCAGGGTCTGGATTGTTTTGGACTCAAGTGTATAACCTTTCAAAATGTATGATTTTCCTTTAAAATCCAAATGCTGTGGAGACAAGATGTTTTAACTCATTTAGTTAGTGCAATGTGTCTTCATTTTACGATGAATATCACTGGTAGGAACTTCAGTGACATTTGTCATTGGAATTAAAAGGTATGAAACTTATTGTCTTCTTAGCGAACCTGTGGGCCGATGTACCCCATTGAGATTACATGTGGGCAAGCTGGTGCACCATTAGCACCCAAAGTGTTAATACAGAATCTGAAGGGTGTCAACAATTCAATATCATTCAATTAAATTCAAAAAGGAAATTCTACATATTAAATACATAACAAAATACAAATTTATACATTCACAACTATGATCTAAATTTAGAGGTGGAAGCAACAATAGCATTCTTAATGCTTTGTGTGCTGACAGCCCTACGGCACACTAGCTCGCATATGTATAACATTAATGGGGTACTGACAGTGCACTGGGTCACAGAAAGGACAATCATTGTAACACCTCTTAATTCCATATTTAAACGTCACCAAATTGACAATGATGTGCTTTTTTTATGCCTCCGCAACGAAGTTGCCGGAGGCATCATGTTTTCGGCTTGTCAGTCCATTACCGGTTCTCGTTACCGCAATAACTTAAGAACCGCCAATCGGATTTTGATGTAACTAGGACCAAGTATGTACCATGAGGCACCAATGAACTAATTAGATTTTGGAGCTCAAAGGTCACTGGGCCTAAAATATGTTTGATTTGGGCTCGTTGCCACGATAACTTGAGAACGGCCAGTCAGATTTTCATGTAACTTGGGTGAAGTATGTATTATGAGGCACCAATGAATTAAATAGATTTTGGAGTTGAAAGGTCAAAGGTCACCGGGTCTAAAATATGTCTGATTTGGGCTCGTTACTGCAATAACTTGAGAACGGCCAGTTGGATTTTGATGTAACTTGGGAAAAGTATCTAATATAAGACACCAATTTACTGATTCGATTTTGGAGTTGAAAGGTCAGAGGTCAAAGGACACAAGGCCTCATGTCTGAATTGAGCTCATTGTCACAATAATTTAAGAACTGCTTATTAGATTTTACTGTAACTTGGTCAAATGTCACATGGGCTTATTCATCTCATTGGTCTTGCTACCATGGTAACTTGAAGCTTTTCAAGTTACATCAATTGGATGGGACTGCGGACTGCGGAGGCATACCCATCGACTGCGCGCAGTCTAACTGCTCTTGTTTTTCATAAAATGAAGTGAGAAATAAACAACTAAAATACTTGTGGCGGTAACGTTTGAATTATTAGAGAAAATTATACTTTTTAGAAGGTTATGCACATATCTATAAAACAATACAATCTCTGGCTAACCTGCCTGAATTTTAGCCTATCAACTAAAGTGTTGGTAAGATTGGCCTCTTAAATTTATTTGAAAGGAAACTAAGAATGAAGAATAACACACAAAATTAAATGTGCTGTGGTTACATGTGGTAAAAAAAATTAAGTATAAAAATATATGGAATGAATATGAAAATTATGAATAAATTAGATTAATATTGATATGAATATATAATGATTTATGCCATCTTATGCAGAATGGCAAATAATTCATATTTTATGGCATGCAGATCACCATTTGAGGACTGTAGAATAAGAAGTACTGAAGTCACATAATATTACCTTTGAGAAACAAAGGCTCAAAGTTTTCAAATTTGTCTACAGATCACAATTGTTTGAGTTGTACATCCAAACTTGGTGAAGTTAATTGACACAATGAAAGATGAATATAGGACAAAACAAACATTGTCACAATTGTCGATTTCCCATAATCAATAATTAATATTGTGGACTAAAAACAAGGGTCTGAGGAAAACAAGTGCATTTCTCCAATAAATGAATGTCAAAAACACTTAATTGTATATGATATTGGAATGTCCTCAGTAAGACGAACAATTTGATATGCAGTTTATTGAATTTGGACGTTGTTTGAAATTTGACCTCATTTGACCTTTGACTGGAAGTGACCCCATATCTCATCAACAAAGCACAAAATACATGATAAATCATATATGTTCTTAATCCTTGTAACTAGTTGAGTAATTTGAGATATATTTTGAAGAAATCAGATCAAGTAAAAAAAAATTGACCCTGGTTGACCCCTCCCCTGACCCCCACTTTTCTGGCATGTAGCAACTTCAAAACAATCACTAACTCAATTTCATCAAAATGTGACTTAAGTACATCTTATTCTACAAGTACTTCTTATTCTACAAGTGTAGTTTTGCTTCATATAGATTTCCATGCATTTCTTCCTGGGAATTGTAATCTGCAAAATATTTTGGAATTCTCTATCAGTGTAAAAGTAATGTTAGTAATTAATTCAATATACCATTTTTTTTTTTACAGGGTCGTGTTCTGCATCCGGAGCAGCACAGAGTGGTCAGTGTAAGGGAGTGTTCCCGCTCACAGGGGTTCCCCGACACCTACCGGTTCTATGGCAGTATCTTGGACAAGCACAGACAGGTAGGTTCTGGATAGGTTTTGCCGACAATATGCCTCCGCCCCGTAAGGGAGCCGGAGGCATTATGTTTTCGGGTTGTCCGTCCGTGTGTCCGTGCGTCCGCACTTTCTTGTGAACAAGATTACTAAAGTACCGCTGGAGGGATTTTAATGATACTTGGACCAAGGGTGGACCACTAGGCAAGGATGAATTGACTAGATTTTGGGACAAATCCGTCAAGGGTCAAAGGTCAATGAACTTTGTCCTAAAATGCCATTTTCTGCCTATAACTCCAGTTAGAAGTGCTCACTGTTTAAATAATTTGGTAGTTAGGTTAAGAAACAAAAGACAAATATTTTGGTAGAGTCACAGGGGTCAAAGGTCAAGGTGAAGGGTCAAAGGTCAATGAACTTTGTCCCAAAATGTCCTTTTCTGCGTATAAGTTCAGGAAGGAGTGCTCACTGTTCTTGTAATTTGGCGGTTAGGTTCAAAACCAAAGGCAAATATTTAGGAAGATTCACAGGGGTCAAAGGTCAGGGTCAAGGGTCAAAGTTCAATGACCTTTGAGCAAAAATGCCATTCTCTGCCTGTAACTTTTGTTAGGAGTGCTCTCTGCTTGATTAATTTGGTGGTTAGACGTTCAAACCAAAGACAAATATTTGCGTTAGAGTCACAGGGCGTCAAAGGTGAGGGTCAAAGGTCAAAGGTCAAGGAACTTTGTCCCAAAAATGCTCATTTTCTGCCTATAACTTCAGTTAGGAGTTCTCGCTGTTGATGTAATTTGGTGGTTAAGTTCAAAACCAAAAGACAAATATTTTGGTAGAGTCGCAGGGTCAAAGATCAGGGTCAAGGGTCAAAGGTCAATGAACTTTGTGCCAAACCTATAATCTCAGTTAGGAGTGCTAACTGTTGGTATAATGTAGCTGCTACATAGTGGGCGGAGGCATACCCATTGACTGCGCGCAGTCAAACTTCTCTAGTTATGCAAATGTTTCTTTTCGACATAGTATACAAATATGTACTGATACGAGAGTCACTGGTTGAAACTATGACCAGCTCAAGGTTAAGTGGACTGTACTATAGTTAACAGTCAACGTAACCGAGGGCGCCATAGTTTCAAACAAAGACTCTTGCATCAGTACATATTTGTTTTATATCCGTCATCGAAATACAGGGAAACTACACAAAGTAAAAGAAAAAGGAAATTTACTTACGGTACCCCTACGAGTACGTGTGTTGCATGGCATACAGCTGTGATATTTTTATTTGCGGTACAGATAGGGATACAATTCCATAAACGTATACGCTAGTTAGTCAAGTACCAATTTCATAAACCTGTAAAACACTAATTTAATCCACGTTTGTATTTTGAAAGTAATCAAACACAAATATGATGAATCTAACCCAGTGTTAATCTGAAACTTTGCTAGACTTTCATAACATCTTTCACGCGCATGGAAAAAGAATGCGTACGGTACATTAAAACCGTATATACTTCCTCCACAAAATTTGCCATCCTTTACAAGACACATTTGGTTACGATTTACTAAACTCAGTTAGTGTGCAAAATGGCAAACAAATCACTGAAACATTTTTTTAAAGTTTATTAAGACACAACTGCAACACATTTTTAAGGTGGGGTGTTATTTTCTGACTTTTGTTACAAGCCATGAATCGACTATCAGGGTATTGACGTCATTATGTGTGATGTCAAAACCCAAATAGTCAATATTTCTGAATTGACGTCACAAGGGCGACACCTCCATGGATCTAGTTGGAATATCATTAAAGCCCAAGTTTAGTTTTGGGGATTTTTTTGTTATTTGAAAGCTTTATGCCCAAAGGTCATATCGCACCAATAACAGATTCTGAATCTCTTTCCTTTCTTTATAATTAATCAATGAAAAATCTCAGGGGGGACGCCCGAGATTTTTGGTACCCCAAAAATTTTCGACTATATTTTACATTATAGCATCCTAAGGGTTAATGAGGTGTTAAGATTATCTGAGTTATACCTCATCTGAAAGAGCAGAGTCCGCTCTTTCTGATGAGGTATAACTCAGATAACCGTAACACCTTATTAGCCCTTTGGATGCTATAATGTAAAATATAGTCGAAAATCTCGGTGGTACCGAAAAATATCGCTTAAATAGAGCTTAAAAATATATATCTATTTTCAAGAAATATTTAGTGATTTGGTGATGTACATACCAATAGACATCAACAGAAATCAACATGCATGACTGGTTGTCTTTTTCTGCATTCTCTGGCCAATGTCACACTACGCCAACATGTACAAAAACAATTTTGACATGTGCTACGAAAATGATTACTGTGACAGAATACAAAGGAGCAATGCACCATATGAAAGTAAAATTATTGCTCTCATTACCTCATATCAGATTTATTCATTTTATTCTGAAAAATTAGCATTGAATCTGGGGTTTGTTCGTTTTTGGTTTACGCTGTATATAACATTGAATTACTTGTCATTTAAATTATTTGTGCATCTAGGTTGGCAACGCAGTACCACCGCCTCATATCAGATTCATGATTATTTTTTTTTTCAAGTTTGACAAATTAGCTTTGAATCTGGTTGTTGTTTTTTTACACTGTATCTAACTTTGAATTATTTGTCATTTGAATTACTTGTGCATCTAGGTTGGCAACGCAGTACCACCGCCTATGGCTGCTGCTATTGGACGCGAGATCAAGACTTGCCTCCAGGCCGTTGCCAAGACCAGACAAGAGAAAGGGATCGAAACTGACCTCAAGATGGAGACGGAAATCAAGCAAGAGGATGAAAAGATGGATTGAACACGATTGACAGAAGGTTTAGCAGAGTGGAGAAAAGTTGTTCAGATTAGAGTGGGAAAAAAGAAGGAAATGGTAACGTTTTGAAGTTAACAGGGGGAAGCGATAACTTGATACATATTAATCACCAGATACCAAATATCATTGTGATGGGAGAATATACTGCAGTGAGACTCAAAATGAATCAAGTAGAGCAAATGAGAATAGTACAATTTTTCTTAACCCCAATTCTGTATGCTTTATGTCGATTTAGGTGTTTTGAGATATTTTTTGTAAAAATATGCCAAATTTCTAGTCCCCATTGCAATGCTGTTAATGTAAATGCAAGATATGAATACAAAAGACTTTTGCTATTGTGACATAAGCAGTTAAATTAGAACTGGTAAATCATCATGCGTAGAAAAATGTCTCAAGCAATGTCAATGTGTTGGCTTTTATATGAAGCAAAGTGGGTATTAAGTCAATTAATGAGAATGAAATGATTACTTGTGCAAGCATTTTGATAAATGTGATAATACAGATTTTTTAACTTTTGTATATAACAGAAATAGACCCCCAAACAATGTTCACGATGGCCACTTTGATAATTTATTAATTCTTATGTTAAATGACACTTCATTCAACATTTTAATGTTATTTGCCAAATGAATTTTGCCATGTGCTAATGGGAATATACAATACGTTAATTGAGAGGAGAGGAAAGTTGTTGATAGCATGTGCTGCCTGCTTTGATGTTATGCTTGGAATTCTCTGTACCGTTTATAGCTCTCCGAATCTGAACGCATGTGGTGCTCTAATGTTTGACCCTTTATTCTTGGGAAATAAACTTGTGGTTTAAGCAAGCACGATACACATCGAACACTAAAGTACTCGTGGATCATGTAAAAATCTTTCTTATAATTTCGCTTATGATATTTTTTTTTGAAGTCCAACGGCCATATAGCAACCCTTCCATTAGGTCATGAACGGAGCCATCGGCCGTCCTCACACACCGGCGTTTGCGTTCCGACTCCCGACTCGACATGTGCGTGGTCCCATTCCTCTCTCATGGGGAAACATGTCGACTAGGTTGCCTGTGTCGAGAGTTTCGAGGTCATTCCTTCGTTTACTGGTCATAGAAACATTTCTTTCTCTAAGAAAGACCGTTAATCGCGACACAGACATTCTTCAAAAATGTTCATCAGGTCAATCCATGTTTGCTCGGGTATGAGGCATTAATATTACGAATTTGATGAGGTTCGAAATGACGTGTTTTGTGCATTTGACAGTATGGTTTACCGGAACCAGTAGTATACATCCCCCGAGCAGTCGATCAGATATCGGTATTGCGAGGTGATATCACTTGATATCAGCTATACGTGATAGGAGAATTAAATGAAAGATAGGAGAAATCTAGGGGTGCTTACCTAAGGAACTGGTTTTCTCAAATAGTTATAATGACATGGTATTGAGCTGGACCAACCTGATAAGGTACAATATCAATAATCTCGGCTGAGATATTTATCCTTGTGGAAATTATGTATTTTTAATCATTGTGTGAAATACTTTGTACTGTGTGTATGTTGATGTTCTTATGTGTAGATAATTGTAAATAAGTCTTTGCTTTCTTCATGTCAATTTTGTCTTGTGACGTTCACATTTGGAGTTAGTTTCCACGTTGTAAGTCCTTTGTTGAGTTGCGTATTTTTATAATGAAGAAATAGTGATGTACAATTTCACTTCATCGCGTGTCGTATGTCAACCCTTCCGTTTCATTTGTATTTTATCCATTTCTGACTGGTGTTAATTCTCTTGTAAATACTTGTCATTTTAATGCAGGATTTTATGTGATTAAGAATGTAATACTTGTGTGTCCCATGTATTTAAAGTACATTAAACAAAATGGAAACAAACTTTCATATGTATGTGTTTTTCCCAGATTTAAAATCGTAGATCATATATATACAGAATAAGCATCCATTCTAATGTATTTGTATGTGGTATGTAATGTTTAAACAATGTAT